>QFDD01001124.1:0-32156 GCA_006871305.1 Vachellia collinsii
AATAAGGTATACTTTCATTCTCCGCCCTCACAGCTTTATCTCAATTTTTAAACTTATCTGCTGTATTTATTTATTTACTTTAATTATCATGGACGGCTTGCAAGTTGCATCGGAATAATTCAAACAAAAATAATTGTCTTTTCTCTTGTTGTGGCCACTAATTCAATTTGGTTGGGAGGAAAAGAGTGCCACCATCGTGTGGCTAGAAACTAGCAAGTGAATGTAATTTCACTCTTGGTTTGATTCTCCGTGTTCGCCAAAACTAGGAGCACCTGCACAAACTTGCTATATTCCCTTGTACTTGGTTCGGCGTTAACTCTTCCTCTTAAATCGGAATTGTTCATACCTTTTGAAAACTAATTAACCATGGTATACCCATACCCCGAAAAATAGCTAGCCCTTTCCAATATCATATCAATTTTGTATTTTACACAATACATGCACCAACTCAAATTTACACGAAATATTTTCTAATATTCGAAATTAGTTCAGCAGGCTATAGAAACTCAAATTTTTGGTCATTTGTTACAAATATCTTTATATTATGCTTGGAATATTTATTTACAACTCAAATTTTATATTATTGTTTCCAGAGTTAATTCATTAAGTATATATACACTCCCATATCCTTAATTTACAAATCACTATTTACAGCAGCACTGGGAAACAGGGTACATGAAAGTTGAGCTGGAGGTTGATTCATTGTTAGTGGTTAAGCAGATTGAAGAGCTT
Organism: Vachellia collinsii; assembly: GCA_006871305.1. NCBI lineage: Eukaryota > Viridiplantae > Streptophyta > Magnoliopsida > Fabales > Fabaceae > Vachellia > Vachellia collinsii. The sequence goes on from QFDD01001124.1 coordinate 733, forward strand.
GATGAGCGAAAGAGAGCAGAGACCAATAACCAGATTGTTATGGCAGATACAAAAACAGAGAATGTCATATCAAGGTTGGTTACATAAATCAGCGTAGCGTACTGATACATCATACAAGGCCATTTACAGTTTGGAGTTCCCTGTTGAAGTACGTATCCGGAAACTCACGGTGAAAAGGGTTAGTTAGTATTCGAATGTCGTTGATTTTTTTTTTTTTAAGGGTACATAACGTCATGCTGATTTTGAGAAAGAGGATCTACCCACGTGTCATATCGACATTGAGAGATATCGGAACACTAGGTCGTTTGATTTGTTTGGCTGGCGTTGTGGGTTTCGCTTTGAGATGGGTTAGGAGATAGATGGCTGAAAGGCTTATTTCACTTGTTTCTTCTCATGCTCATTTCTAGCTTCCTCTAGTCTTAGCCTCGTTTATGCAACCGATACACAGACCTGAATATATAAGCATTAAAGTTGCCAGCTCGCTTGTTCAGTTATTCACCAGAACTTCTAGTTATTGCATTGTTAAATGTCACTCATAAAAAGTATGATGCAAAAGATGCGTGCAACAATACAATATATTACAAAGGATTAGTTTGAATTAGCAATAGAAACTACTTTTTAACATGATTTACAATCTACCAGGTAAGTATGTGAAATAAATTTTCGCTCAAAAATGTGTTTTTATAATAAAATGATAAAATGGGTAAAAAAAATACAAGAAGAAGAAGCAGTATTTGACCGAAAAGGCCTTAGTGCATGTTTGGCAAGTACACAAAACCTTGATTTTGAAGGAAAACCAAGGTTTTGAAAAAGCTGTTGACAAACATGTTTCGAAAATGCAGAATAGCTTCTGGGTCCAAAATCATGGTTTCAGAAGTGATAGACAAACATACTCTTTTTCTCCAGAATAGCTTTTAACTCTCAAAACCATGGTTTGGGGGTGGAAACCATGGTTTTCCAAAAAGCTATTCTTTCCAGCTTTTTCAGAAGCTATTCTCCAGAATCTATTCTCCAAAAGCTATTTTACGCAATTCGAGACAGAATCTATTCTCCACAGCATTTACCAAACATGCTCTTAGACTGTGTTATTCATGGGAATAAGCAGAGCAATAGGTATAAAGCTCATAGGATAGAACTCGCCGACAAGTTTAGACACAATAGAAGTTGCCTGTAAAGATGGAAATCGAGGCAACACTACTAATGATGTCCTTTCCTGCTATTTGTATTTCTCTGAAGACCAGGCCGAAGAAATAATAAAACGGAATCCCTCTTACGTTATCCAGGATTCCAGCTGCCACAAGGTAGACTCGATGCCGAGATTTTCAACCAGCACTTGCAATAAATTAACCTCTAAGAGATCAAGTCGAATTTAGCCTCTTGCATTCAAATAACTGACCACAAGTTGTTGTGGTTGTGGCACTGATCATGGAACTTGGGCGATTCTGAATCGTTGGTGCTATGAAGGAGAAAAGGGAAGGGCTGCGTAACAAACAAATTTTAGGGTATTCTTCCAGTGAGGACTAATAATCAAACTTGAAGATGTTTTATTTCCTAGTTGGGAAAAGGATGTAGAGAAGAGCCCATTTCTCAGCCTGATAGGAGGCCTCAACTTTAAATAGGAACTCTGCTAACCCAACAAATTAGGATGTCATTCTTGATTGAACTACATATCCACACAACTTCGTAAGCTCGAATTTTAAATCCAAATCCTACAATCAAACTCCTATCCATATCCAGTACGGTGTAGCTTACCAGAGGTAAATGTCCTAGGCTTGGCATTACCTTCCAAGAATATCCTCAAGAACTTAGACAATGACAGAAGGAAGTAGAACTCGTGAAAGGAAATCATGCCACCTCTTAGTCTTAACGTGAGCAATTGTTAAAATGTTCAAGACACCCTCTGCATTAATCAACTGTCCATACACTTCACAACAAGTTATAAACTGATGGCACTGAATAAGTAATGATATAGATCTAGTGCCAAGAATTTAAAACAAATAATGGAACGTGCATTATATTTACCCTAACAAAGAAATAAAAGGCCTTAAGGGAAGCCAATTCCTGTTAATTGATTACTAACACGCTCTAGAACGCTCAAAATACAATATCAAGCATTGTGTTACTTCCTCCAATTCTAAATATAAGACCTCATTTGTACTGATTGAAGGGAGTATTTTCTAAAAAGAAAAGCAAACAAGTAAAACAGGAAGTTCAAGTATAAGGCTTGATATGAACAAAGAAATCAAAAAGTCGATCAACTGTTTCATGCAATGCTTGGTAGGGATATTTTTCCATAGTTAATCAAAGATCAGTACTGAAAATTAAATGAGGAGAGAGTATGTATGACATCTCTCTTCTGTTATTACAATCTGTGACACCAAGACAAGCAAACCTCTCTTGACACTTAACACTGAAAACAAAGTGCTTTGCTGGAAGCCATACACACCACTTGGAATCACCTGGAACATAGGAACAAAATAACCTTGTTAAATAAATCCATAAACTAGTATGGATTAAAAGAAAATCATAATTATGGGATTTGGCGATGCAGTAAGCAAAAAAAAAATTGGGCCTCTTGCCTAATATCAATACATCAATCACTTCAGCCATAATTTTCCCTCGAATTATTCTTGCACAGTGCATCCTAGTGCTCTTTTCATCATGGGATTTTATCATTAGCCTAAACGGAGGGGACCGTACTACAACTACCAATCTATAATCTTGTATCAGCCAGTTAACGAGTCACCGTTTCAGCTTTCCACGATCGAAAACATGAGAGGCGTACTCATTACATATAGAAAATACCAAAAAGGCGCAGAAAAATTAGAGTTTGAAGAATGGTGATGGATAGTTTACCTCCTGTGCTCCTGAACGAACTTGGACTTCTTAGCATCTTCCTCTGAAATTACAAATCAGATTTAGAACAAGAATAGCCCGTTATACGACCTAAGGATACAAGGCCAAGTAATGACAGAAAAACAACAGATCGAAATGGCTCCTTACCCGTAAGACTAGCGGTGAACTTGACGATTAGGGTTCCAGTGATGGCGAAGCCTACCAGGAAGGGCCAATTCCGATTCCATTCTCGCTTGAAGAAAACAGGCCATGGATCGAACTTCCTCATTTCTCACTGCTGCTAACCCTGCTTCGCCTTCGTTTCCTTTTTCACTGTCTCGCTACCTCCTCTACAACGACAGCCAAACTCAGAGCTTGCGATTCTGCGGATGCTTCTTGATATGGCTCAGCGATCCGCCCGCATCGAGAAATTCGCAATGGACTGGACTCGCACACCATAGTATTGGCCCAGTCAAGAATTTTCTTGACAAAGATCCATTAATAAAAAAATGGTCCATGATAGAATGATGTATGATTTAATTGGCCCCCACCCCCCAGTAAACTGTTTTAGGGATTTTGACCCACGTAAGGCTCTAAATCAATTCAGCCGGAGGAAATTACTTCATACATTGAATAATTTAATCAAGTTTCTTAATGTGATGTGAAGGCCAAAAGGATGGGGAAGAAGGACTAATTAAGTGATTTTTTTTTTTTGGAGAAGAATGTGTAGAAGGAATAGAACAACATAACAATATATATACAAAGGCAACTGGGGGTAAATAAATTATTATTTTCAAAAAATATTGCCAGACATGATCATTTTCATATGTGTGAGAGATTTTTTTTGTAAACTCGAATAAGTACAGGTTTTGACCATCATAGAAATGATTATTCACATTATCACCTAGATAAGGAAAATTGATTTTTATAATAAAAAATGCAAAGAGCAAAAAAATTTTATGATTCTTTATGCATATATGCCAGAGTATGATTCTATATTTATTAGTAACGTCATTTTGAAGATTTGCTTCATAAATATTTCCAAGTTTAAGGAGATTTGATTAATTGATGGGAGATGCCAATTATGTGGAGGAAGGGTGAGAAACTGAGAATAAGTTAAATATGCATTGGTCAAGTAGTCAAAACATTCTAGTCATTTGGGGCGGGTATGGGCAGAAGTCAGTTATTTAAACCCTGGTGACAAAAATAAACATTAGCAGCTAGCAAACATTCTTGTCATCTGTACTGTATGAATTAGAAACATCTATAAGCATGAACTCACGAGAGTGTGAGTTCTAATGTCAGTGAACGGAAACCGTCCGGCAAAGATACCGGAGACCTAGCTGAAGCTGAAAATGAAACTAGCTAGTAGATAGCCTACCTAAGTTGAACCTGTCTGGTGGGCTTTGGATGAACCTATGTAAGCCACGGAAGGATTGTCTGATCATAACCCTATTGGGTAGAATATAACGAAGGTTTGAGTTCAAGGAGAATCTAAAGATGATGTGGGATATCCGTGAGTTTGAACTCATTAACGTAGCTAATAACCATTCCACAGTCACGTCTTACAGGGACATAATCTGGGAGTTCATAGGTGGATTTCTAACTTCTACTGCAATACTCTTAAAAAACTTGCTATCTGGGTTAATTAGGGTTTTAATTTTACCCATGCGTTACTACGCTGATGATGTACTCTGGGAGCTATGGAATACCACTCCTGTCATGACTCATGGGAGGGAAGGATAACAATTCATCAGTTGAAAGAGGGGTATCAGCGTAGAAGCGGATCTGAGTAAGTGATTGCCACCAAGATTTGTTGTTCAAAGAACCATTTTTAACGTGTTTTATGAAGGTTTAGACATCATTATCTTTAACTGTGGGCGGCACTATGGTCATCAGAAAGAGGAGTGTCCTCTGTTAAAGTCTACCGTGAATCCGCAAACAACCTCCCCTCCGGCAACTAGTCAGTTTTATGGTTCAACGGAAGCTGAAGTCAACCTTCGGATAGTACTGAGAATGTTGAAGCGAATTGGTTCCAGGAGTGTTCCGACGACGGCAAATCAAACTCCGATAGATGAACATCTTGCGGCAAGGATGGATTTTGGCCAAACGGCTCCAAAGGTCTCGGTTCATGATCGAGGAATGGGTCCGAGAGTTGCATCTTTAATCGTCCTCCATGTTGGTTAGAAGAGATGGAGGAGGGAGAAATGTTTTGCAGTCTCCTTTTTTATTGTACTGCACCATTTTTATTTTGAAACAAATCATTAATATAAATTATCGACTCAATTTAATGATCCAGATTTGCCGTGTTCTCTCTACTAAATAGAAATTAGCAGCTTGCTAAAATTTTCTACAATATATAAGGCAACATGCAAAGTTACCGTGTGTGTGTGTGTGCGTGTCTATAGATAATGCAATATCATATCATAGTACGCGCGCGCGCCAAAGGCCAGTCAACGAAACGTTTAGGAGTAAAAAAAATAGAGAGAGAAGAAATGACGCATCTTAAAGAGGAAAAACATACAGCATTTAAATTTGTAATGATGAGAAGATTATATGAGCAAGACTAATCAAATTAGATCATTCTGGCCCAAAACAAGAGAGAATTAAGTCATAGGCTATACGTGGACCAGAGCCAGAGAGACTAGATCTTGAGAAACCCACCACCTATTCAATAATCCGTCTCTTACAGCGTGCAGTAATATTTTTCTATGTATAAGAATAATCACAATTATTTGATCCCTTATTAATTTTCCCATGTTCTTCTTACCCAGTCTCACACAGAGACAGCAGAAAGGAGGTGAAATCAAACAGAAAATGGGCTCTCCATTCTGTGCTGGGGAGGTGGGTCATTGCATAATTTCTTCTCATTCTGTTCAAATTCTGTTATAGTTCTCTCTCGACTGTGCCTTCAGTCCTGCAGGGTTTACTAATATTAAACTCTTTTAAATGACACTGGTATTCATGGTTTCCCTGGATTTTTTTCACGAGTTCATCAGATCCATGATTATAATCCATTAAGTGAGTTTAATTTTTGAGATTGTTTATTGCTTACTATTTTTGTTCATTTTGCCTATTTACAATTTATTATTTCAAAAAGCATGCAGGGAGAGAAGCTGAATATTTTGACTGCTTCTGTTCTGTTAAATGGGGAGGTTTAAGTTCTTTTTTTTTTTTAATTATTGTGCTACTTTAGTCCCTTACCAAAAAAAGGCTGGGACTCTGTTTTGTTTTCAGTTTACAGTCCCAAAATAAAATGTCGGAAGAGGTCTAGATGTTAGAGTCTAAAGTTTTGATTTTTTATTACTAGCCAGCATGTGGAATCCAATCCCTAATTTGGTGCCAACGAGAGTGAGCAGTAGCCAGTATGTTATTAGGATTTAAGGCCATAGGCAAAGTTTTGACTTTTAACTTGCACTCCTTCCTCCTCAAAGATTGTGTGATTGGATTGATGTCTCTAATTGGATGCATCATATTCCTGCGGGTCAATTATCCGCTTCAAGGCAAAAATATACCTAATCTTGACTCTGATGTTGGTGTTCTTTCGTCTCTGACATACTTGTTTTGATTTTCCAGACAGTTGACTTATTGATGCTGAAGTTGCGTGAGAACAAGGTTAAAATAGATTGTGCCAAGGATCTCATGATGCAACTGCAGAATCTAGTGAATCATATTTCCGAGGATACTAACAGAATTGAAAACCAGCTGCGTCCTCATCTTCAGAGCATGATGTCATCATCGTTCGTGTATCCAGAAAACCTTCTCCTGCTACCTCCGGATTCTAACTCAGGCATCACAGAATCCACTTATTTCTCCCATATTCCTCCCACTGTGGATTTCTTCATGGACTGTGACTCTTTCTCGGACTTCTCAAATAACAACCATGTTTTTGACACCAGGAACAACTTGGGTTTTGTCAACGAACAGGCATGGAATCAACAAGGTGTGGTATATCCGGGAATGCCCGAGTCTAATCGTGCGAGTCTGGCCTTTCAAAATGTTGTGGGTGGAAACATTTTGCCAGAAAAGGGGAAGCTTTACCGCTCCGTTGTAAATGCAGGGTCGTTTCCTATGTGGTGTCACCCGCCTCCGCAAGCACCGCAACAGATCAACTTTGTTCCACCTCTTACCATCAAAGATTTTGATATGGCTGATATGGGGAATCGTGCTGGTCTCCCAGGAGATTCCTTTTCAGATTCTATGCCAAATTTTGCAGGGCTTCACTCTGATCCATGGATCGCCAGTCAAGTCCCTGGAAGCAAGCGACAAAAGCTTTACTAAATACTAACTTGGATGATATTTGCTTCTCTTCTAGTTTGTGTGAAGGAAACAACCTGATTTAAATTTTATATTCTAGAATTGTAACCAGCATTTAAGATTACGGTTAAGATGCTGGAATGGAACCTTTTTTTCTTGGTGTTTATAAATCACTTTTTCGTTGAAATCTACTTAATAAGGAGACTGTTTTTATATGGATAATCTCGAAGTTCATGGGCAATAATAATAGTACGAAGTTATCTTATGTTTAACTTTGAGGAGGCGTGTCGATAGTTAACATGTTTTAGTTTTTTGTGGGTGCATTTGACAATCATCTGAAATACTTCATCGATGGGGTTTGTCGTCATTGTCGTCAGAATTTATTTATTTATTTATTCTGAAATGAAATCTTTGGCAACGTGTGGCAATGTGCAAACATTTTCGGCTAGTAACTAGACTCGAGTTTTTATAACCTTGACATTATCCTAGGCAAGGCTTGCCTCCAATGTAAAGGAATATGCTCCTTGATATTTTCTCCATACATCTTTATCCAGTGACTTTTCGGCTTGAGCGTTCTGTTACATAAGCTATCAATCGGTTAATCAAAATCGTTTACAATCTCAATGTAACCCAACATTTCAAGTTTCCTCATGTCTTCAAATTCCACAAAGCCTGACGTGCCGTTGGAATGGAACGCACGAGAGACCAGTTCAGTCATAATTGTGTGTATCGTTTTCCTTTTACTGAGTTACTACAGCGTGTTGAAGCGCATTTGTTGTAGTGCAAATTCTCATAGAAACCAAGCTCAGAGGCGACTTCTAGACGAGTCCAATCAAGATGATCCTTCTCTACAGATTCAAAGCCATGGTTTGGAGTTGTCTGTAATCCATGCTCTTCACATGTCCATGTTCAAGAGAAGAGATGGGGAAGAGAAGCCAAACATGGCAGACTGTGCGATATGCTTAGGAGAGTATGAAGAAGGGGAATGGCTCAAACATCTTCCTCATTGTCCCCATGTTTTCCATGTTTCATGCATTGACTCATGGCTTCAGTCTAGCTCAAGTTGCCCTCTTTGCAGATCTCATGTCCATATTGGCCTCAATTATGATCTAGAATGTTCCGTGTCTTCCAACGCTTTGCTACAAGCTTTGGGGGGTCAAGATTTTCCTCCAGAATCCGCTGCCTCTGAGCCTCCAGATGGTCGGCCGATCAGATAGCCTACTTCTGGGCCCAGCATTAGCCTCTTTTACCCAAACTTCCATTTATATAATTTATTTGGAATGGAGATATCGAGTTGCAGACTAAGGTACCTACTTCAATTGAAGGCTACATTAGACTGGCTTGTGAGCGGCTTCATTGATCATTGCTATTTAAGAAATCTACATATACAGCAACATCGCATGATGATTTTATAACAGGATATTTGTTCATGATTGATCTCAAGGCTCTACACAGAAAGGCTTGCAAATGTTTCAAGCATCAATTCCCGTCTAGCAAATCTAGCGGTATAAATTACTCGCACTTGTGGGAGAAACAGTTCTGCTGGTTTTCATGACTTGAGATTAACCTCGAACGGTAGCGCTGCAATTTTTTCCGCGGAGGAAGAAATTGGGAGGATTTGCGTAAATGATATACCCATTAATAAATTTAAATAATTTTAAAGCAAAATTTATAACCCGCAATCTACTTTTATGTCTTCTGAACACAGTACAGTGAAAAACAAAATGAAACTTCAAAACCACATCTCAAAGTCTCCTGTTATAATGGGCTCCTTGAAACAGTCTAAAGTCTAGGGCAAACAAATAAACGTGGCGAAGCCACCAAAATTTAGATGATTCCAATCTTGTTGGCGACATCCAAGGCATCATAATCGGGAGTCAACCTGACATAGGCCTTCTTGGTACCGTCGGGCCTGCAACAAGATGAATTGGATTAAGATGCTTAAAAGGCAACGAACAATTACGCGACATAAAATGGGTGATGAGTACAATAATCGCTCAAACCAAATAATAGCCAACCAAGTGATTCAGCATCTTGTAATGAGATCCAAATACTTTCTCAATAACTGAACAGAATCAACTATCAGAGTGTTTCCCGGCCTATATATTTGAGACGTTAATCACGAGGCTTACCTGATCAAAGTGTTTACTTTCTTGGCTTGAATGTCGTACATTTTCTTCACTGCATCCTTTATCTTCTTCTTGTCTGCACGCAAGTCAACAATGAAAACCAAAGTGTTGTTGTCCTCGATTTTCTTCATTGCTGACTCGGTGGTGAGAGGATACTTCAGAATTTGATAATGATCAAGCTTATTTCTTGGTGGAGCGCTGATACGAGGGTACTTGGGATTCCTATCCTTTTTCAACGTCTTGGGTCGATGGAATGTAACTGATGTTCTGATTTTCTTGGCCTTCTTCTTGAAAGTGGGGCCCGATTTTACTTTCTTAGCAGTTTTCAAGGCCTGTGCCTTTGGGTCAGTCTTCTTTGAACCATCACCTGAACAAAAGCCTAATTAAGCGACATAGAAAGAGCCCATTTTCTACTTGAAAAAAGTAATCTTTAATGGATTGATGGAGAGGAAATAATGCATTCATGTGATTACATGCGCATGCACAGAGATGGAAGAAGGTTGACAGAAGTCAGTGGAATGGCCAATAACAGCTCAAACTTCTACGTGGGAAATCATTCAGACACTTAAAACCATTCAAACTATGAACATGGACGCAACTTAATGTAGTTTTAACGGATTGACAACAGAAACTGGATAGCATGCAAGAATGCCACAAGAAAATCAGTCCTCGTCAAGCTAATGAAGAAAAATATGACGACACAGAGAGAACATGCAATCATGTTTTGTCATACCCATCATAACTATTTAGTACTTCTTTCATAACTGATGTCCTTGAATATCACAGCCCTAAACCATGACAATTAAATTAACCATGTAATGGGACACTAGACAAAGAGGATACCCGTATTAGCTTCTTGTTCTCAACCAGAATACTTAAATTTTAGGGGAAAAAATTTAGTACCTTATGCCAATAATATTATACTAGAAGCTACGCTTAGCATGGCAGCTTATGCAAAAAGGTGGTTTCCTACCTCGGACAACTACGTATGAAGAGGATAGGCTTAGAATAGCAGCTAGAAAATGTTTCTCAAATATTTCCCAAAGGCGACAGCATGAAGAAATGGATCGCTCTACTGATCTTGGAAAGGACGTGCAAAGTTAATTCCGGCTGATTTACCAAGGATTATCAAGAGCTCCTTGTGATTTATCAATAGCCCCTTATTTTAGACCACATTCCAGGGCTCAGGCGATTGACATCCAAGTTAATATATAAGCCAAGGCAAGGGCAAAACTATAATATTCTTTTTTTTTAAGCAACGCATTTGCTGCGTTTCATAACAAAAATCATATAAAATAAACAGGAAATCATCAAAGAATTTCTCGGAGATTGCAGAGTTAGAAGGATGTTGTTCCATCCCTTGGCTAAATTAAAATGTCGCAACTGCATATAGTTACCTTTGGGCGGCGCCATGGATAACCTAAAAAGAAACTTGGACCGTCAAATCTTCCCGAAACCCTGAACGAAAAATAGACAGAGAACATCAACCTGCTGAAGTTGTGTAAGACAAGGGCAACAAAAGCATTGAATGACAAGGATGATACCTGCGCCTGAGAAGCAGAGGTACTGACCGGCTCTAGGGTTTTCAGTAAACGAGAAAGAGCTCATTATATACCTGCCCTGTAGGATAACCACAATATAGGATTGCGTTGCTTGCTTCTGCAAGTGGCCCACCCAGCCCAATAACTAGAAGGGCATAGTGGGCTCATTAATCGCAGTATCTTTATTAATTTGATCATCTGGGCCTTTAATCTCATTATGATTGGATCTGAATAGCAGACCCTTTTTCTTAAAAATTAAACTATCCGAATTTGAATTTTCTGGTTATTGTGGAAAAGATCACAGAGATGCAAAATTTTTCTAATTTTTTTTAAATATATTTACATGCCCAATAATGATCTGTCTCGAATCAAATAGTAATGCCCCGTTTGGTCAGATGGAACTGAAGGCAAATAATTGGAATTGGTCTCATGCATGTTTGGTGGGTTGGAACCCACTTCCTCATGGAATCCAGTTCCATCAAAAATCATAGAACCCAGTTCCAACACACCCCTATGAGAACCCACTTCCACTTCCTGTGGAACTAGAATTTTGACCTTTTTGTCCCCTTTCTCCTCAAGCTCAGTCAGATCGTCGGTCAACAGCAAGTTCACGAGGATGACGGAGAACGTTGATGAGGATGACGGAGAACGTTGACGAGGATGATGACGATGGCAACGATGATGACGACGAGGATAATGGAGAACGACGGCGTCTTGTCTCCATCCAAATCTGAGAACATAAAGCCAGCAGAGAACGACGACCAAGATGACGGAGTTCGATGGCATCTCAATCGGAGGGGCTTGACTTCATATCTGAGAACGATGGCGACGAGAACAGCGGGGATGTGTTGAACGACAGCGAGTGACCGATGAACTTCAAATCTGAGAATCGGAAGGGCTTGAATGACGGCGATGGTTTGGAAGAAGAACTGGGGGGAAAAAATCTTTTCTTGCATCATTTGATTCACAGACTTGCCTTGTTGATTGATTTTGGATTTTGATTAGGTGATTAAGTAATTGATTTTGCTGCAACTATGAACATTGGCCGATTGCCGGTGGTGGCTGTAGGATGCAAGTTGGAAAGGAAGAAGAGTTTTTTTTATGGAGGGTATTTTAGTATTTTCCTATTACAAATGTATATTTTAATTTAAATTTATATCTCATTTCTTCCAACCTACCAAACATGATTTAAAACTCATTTCCACCTCCACTTCCACTTCCACTTCTATTTCCACTTCTACTTCCATCAAAATCATTTCCATGTACCAAACAGAGCATAAAGGTGAAAGGAGTTTGAATTTGCATCATACGTTTTTCTTTTTATTATTGAAAAAAATAAAAGGTAGCAAATGTAGAGACAGGAGAATATTATTGTGAACGCGAGTGTAATGTCCTAATATTTTCTCTATTTTATCGACCATAAAGCACCCATTGTTAACTTGTAGTTTTCGTCCGTATGTTGTTCTTTTTGTTTTTGATCCAGTGCTGCTTCAGTCGTTTAGCACTGTTCGTGCATTACAAACCTTCTCTCGTCCTCGAAGGAGATTTGCTAATGGAAATCATGGAGTGGTTATACAAGATGCAAAATATCAAGCTCTTAAGGAGGAAGAGAATAGGAATATCCTAGAGTTTCAATGGAAAGAAAGCAGGATAACCTGGCCGTGGAGCATATCCTAGTCCACAAAGTGATATCACAGTCTAGCATTGGCCTCCAAAGATTAAGGATATTATTATGCCTATATGGATGGTAAGCCTGAGATTAAGCCTCTCGGAACCAACAGCTACTCTTTCATGTTCGTATTATGAATGAAGGGCCCTGGTTTATAAGGAGTAACATCCTGGCGCTGCAATATAGACATCCTTTTACTTTCAATAATGAACTAGAGTTCACCACCTGTGTTCTCTAAATACAATTTCACCACATTCTGCTTGAAGGAATGTCTAGTTTTAACATCAAAAGAATGGCTGAAAGGATTGGTAAGGTGTTAGAGTTTGAGGACCCAATGGATAAGATTTCCCTGAAGCAGAGTTTTAGAAGAGCCAAAGTGGAATTCAGCTTGGGTAAACCTCTAGTCACTGGTTTCAGTGTGCCTTGACCAGACAATAGGAAAAATGATGATGTAAAAGTTAGATATGAGAAGTTAATTAGGTTATGCTTCAATTGTAGAAGACTTGGGCGTGATTACAAACTTTGCTCGTACCTGATAGAAGGTGATGGTAACAAAATCATGAAGTATGACTCAAGTCTTTGCACTCTGGCTATCTGTCCTATTCGTAGGGAAAATGCACCTTGACATTTCTCCGGTGAAGAAGCTAAATAGTTGGGATGGTAGTGGAAAGGACATGCATGGGAAACGAGAAAACATTAAATGCCAGTTGGGGACCCAAGGAAAGCTGACAGTGCAAAGGTTTACAAGGGTGAGGATGGGAGGAGCGATGCTCCTAAGAATAATGATGAAAGGCCCCACTCCTTAGTCATGAATCACATGGAAATGAAATCATTTGAAGTGCTCTCTAAGTCCTTTGACACTCTATCAAAGCCATGTGAACGAGCTGAAGCATGGACCCACTTGGTTGGTTCCTACCCTCCCACATCTTCTAGGCCTTCCTCTTTTGAGCCCATTAGCTCTTTCAGGCCATGTGAATCCATCAATGCAAGAAAGTGAATGACGCGAGAGAGGCCCACAAGATTTACGACACTCAATGCTAGAGTGGTTTTTGGTATTAATGAACAAGATCTCAGATTTCGCGTTGATTTGGCAGACAACGAACATGAGCCACAGGATATTTTAGGAGCCATCGACTACTGGTGGTCAAGAGATTGCACAATTAACAAACCAATTTAATTTGGTATTTTTGAAGCAAGGTACGCAGGAGGAATGGGGTTCACCTATTGCAAAAAGAAAGAAAAATTATGGATCTGACTCCCCTTGCAAGATCAAATGCAAAGAGCTAAGTTTAATCAAGGAAAGCAAAGAGGCTGAATTGGCTTACCAGCAACAGAAGGAGAATGATGGGCATAAGCGAAGACAAAAAGAATGGTTCATGCAAGCACCTTTCGAATTTAAGGGTTCTCTTTCCTTTGCTGAAGGAGACATGACATCTGATGACAAGAGAAAGCCAAAGAAAAAAGGGAGGACTAGGTGGGCACTCTTTAAAAGTGAGTCTTATAACTTTCATGGATTGGGGAAAGTTGAGCTAGAAACTAAAGGAGGGCATGGTGGCTGGCCATACACAACCACTGGAAATCAATAATTTGCTTAGCTTGGAATTGTCAGGGCGGGTTTAGGAACCACCCTCACAATTCGACATCTAAAGTTTCTAATTAGGACTTTAAATCCTAATCTGATTTTGTTGGCTGAAACAAAGATGAAAAGAGAAAGAATCGAAAAGATTAAGTGGAAACTAGGTTTCATGAATTCTGTCTATTTTGATCCTGTGGGGAGATCAGGAGGCCTTGCTCTGTGGTGGAAGGATGATATTAGTATTGTTGTTGGGTTAATGACTAGACATTTTATTCACATAGATGATGCTAGCTGCGAAGAGAAAAGTTTTGGTACAATTACTTGTGTCTATGGGCCAGTGGATCTGAGTTTAAAAATGCAATGGTGGAACCATTTGAGAGAGTTGAAACCAGCGGGAGAGATTTGATGGATCCTATTTGGTGACTTTAATGAGATGCTCTCTTATTTTGATAAAGAAGGTGGAAGGGTTATTATGGATAGAGACCTGAATAGATTTAGAAATTTTTTCACTGATTGCGAGATGATGGAAATCGCATCAAAGGGCTATAATTTCACCTAGGCCAATAAGAGAGAAGGTGAAGAATTCATTAGGGAACGCTTGGATAGAGTTGTTTCTAATTGTCCGTGGAAAATGAGGTTCCCAAAAGGTCAATGTCATGTTTTAAATGCAATTGGTTCTGATCACAATCCCATACTCAATGATTATGAAAATCAGGATACCATTACTCCCAAATTTTTTGGATTTGATGCTAGGTGGCTTACACATCCTCAATTTGAAGAAATTGTTAGAAGTAACTAGCATGGAAGATGCACGGATATGGCCCTATCAGATTTTCTAGAAAATTTAAGGAAATCTAAGCAACATGTTATCTAAGTGTAGTAAAAAGGAGTTAAAAAACAGTGGTAAGGCCAATAGCAAGTTAATGAAGGATATACAAGCTTGTTTAGGAAAGGAATGAAATGTTGAAATGGTTCAGGAGTTGGCTATTTTAAAACAGAACTTAAATCACTTGTGGGAGTGAAAGGAAACATATTGGGCTCAGAAATTCAAAATTCAATGGCTAAAATGTGGGGACCAGAACACTAAAGTCTTCCATATGTCTATTGTTAGAAGAAGATGCAGAAACAAGATTACTAGGCTAAAAAAGGGGAATGTTGTTTAGGCTGAAAGCGATGATGAGATTAGCAAATGCTTCGAGTAATTTTATGTTAACATGTTCAATAATTTGGAGCAAAGGGACTTCAATGGCATCCTAGAATTTGTTGACAACCTAGTAACAGATCAAGATAATCAAATGTTTATGGCTGAAGTCACTAATGAAGAGGTGAAAAGAGCAGTGTTCGGCTTGTGTGGCTCTAAGGCCCCTAGGCCTGATAGTTTCATAGGCAACTTCTACCAAAAGCAATGGCATGTTATTGGCAACCAAATTTGTTCTCTCATTAAAAAAAAATTTCTACTGAGGGCTTTCTTCTGGATGAAATTAACAAAACTAACTGGGTCTCATTTCCAAGATTGATTGTCCAGAGTGTGTGGGTGATTATAAACCAATTAGTCTCTAAAATTTCTCTTACAAAGTTTTCTCAAAATTTATGGTTAATAGGCTTAAGCCCCTATAAGGAAAACTATTTTTTAAAAATCAAAGAGCCTTTATGCTTGGGAGATTGATTCAAGATAACATTGTTGTTGTCCATGAATATTTCCACCATTTGAAAACAAAAAAAAAAAAAAAAAACAAAACACTCCCTAGAGCTTGCAATGAAACTAGATATGAACAAAGTTTTTGATAGAGTTGAGTGGGACTTCTTGTTTGATGTGTTAGCAAAAATGGGTTTCTACAATGACTGGATTCAAATAATCTTTTAGTGCTTATCTTCTGTTAATTTCTCAATTATGCTATTTAGGAAGAAAGTTGTTGAGGTTTTGCCAAGGAGGGGTTTGAGGTAAGGGGATCCATTATCACCCTATTTATTTATCCTTATTGGTAATGTGTTTTCTAGAATGATTGATAAGTTTTAAAGCAGGGGTTTGATTGAAGGAATTAGGCTAGGCCCTAGCTCTCCAATGATTACACACTCTGTTTGCTCATGACTTTGTGTTCTTTCTTCAAGCGAATATTGAAAATTGTAGAAAAATAAAGTATTTACTGGACTTGTACTACCATGCATCTAGACAAGTTGTGAATGTGCAAAAATCTTGTATTTATTTTTCTAACTTTGTTCCAAATTTAATGAAAGAGGAGATAGGACATATATTTCAAGTTGTAGCATCTGACTCGCCAAGGAATTATTTGGGGCTTCCTACCACTTGGGGTAACTCAAAAGTCAAAGATATAAATTTTGCTATCAGCAAAGTCAAGAAAAAGATGCAAAGCAGCAGAGGAACTTCTTGTCTGATGTTGGAAGAGAGATACTAGTGAAATCAATTGCAAATTATATTCTTGTTTACCCAGTGTAATGCTTTCTTTTCCCTAAATCTTCTTTTATTAAACTTGATCAAACTATATTTAGTTTTTGGTGGAAGGAGTCAGATAATAATAGGAAAATTCATAGGGTTTCTTGAAAAACTTTAGAAAAGGATAAGGCAAGTGGTGGGATCGGTTTTAAAGACTTTGAAGTTTTGAATCTTGCTTTTTTGGTAAAACTGGGTTGGAGAATTCTAAGGGAGCCAAACCAACTTTGGGTCAAAATCCTCAAAGGAAAATACTTTCCAAATTGCAATTTTTTTGAGGCAAAGAAAGGTGGGAGAGCCTCTTGAATTTGGAATAGCATCCTTGAGGGTAATGTTCTGTCAAGCATTGGCAATGGCATGAAGACAGGGGTTTAGGGTGATTTGTGGGTTAAAGATTTGAGTGGGTTTAAATTACTATCTTCTTATCCTTTTCCTTTCTCATCAAATCTTAGAGTGTTTGATTTGATAAATGAGGAAGGATGGAGTTTGACTCTAGTTACGTCTTTTTTAAATGAAAATTAATATCCTGCAATTAGAAGTGTTCGAGTTGCAAACTCTAAAAGGGATGACGGATGGATGGGTGTGGACGGGTGGAGTTAGAGGCACTTATTTGTTAAAGAGGGTTATCGGGTTGCTGTTAGAATTGTTGGAGAATGCAATTCCACCATTGTTGAATCCTCAAATCTCAACCATAGAAGCATGTGGAAAGAAGTCCATAAGCTAAAAGTACCTTATAAAGTTTTAGAAATTTTATGTGGAGATTATTGTCAAATGCACTGTTCACAATGCAAAATTTACATAAATGAAATTGTGCAATGAATGACTTATGCTTCATTTGTAAACATAAAACTGAATCTACAACTTATATATTTCTATTTTGTGATTGGGTTAAGCTGGCCTAGTTTGGTAGCTGTTTTTCCTTCCGCAATTAGGAGGAACATGTGGATGATATTAATGCTTGGATTAATTGGTTGCTTTGTAATGCTAATTTTTTATGGGTGGCATAAGGCTTATCTTGCTATGTTATTATGGCAGATTTAGAAAATGTGTGACTTTCTCTAACAAAACATGACTCTTGACCCCATTTTCACCTTTACACAAATAGGAACACTACTACAAGAGTATTGGGAACCTCGAGACTAGATGCAACATGCTGTGGATTTGTCTAGACAAGTTCAACATGTCAATGCTAAGTGGTGGCCTCATACAGGTAATGCTCTTAAGATTAATGATGACGAAGCCTATGTTAGGGAGGAAAATCTTGCCACCCTAGCTGTTGTGGTTCATGACTCAAATGGATGGGTTCTAAATGGTTTCAATAAAAGGGTTATGGCAGAGTCTCTGTTTATAACGGAATGTATGACTCTGCATGAAGCCATTGCCTATACTGTTAATAATCACTTGAATGAAATGATCTTTGAATCTGATAATCAATCTCTCGTACACTATGTTAAAAAGAGACTCAATAGTTCAAATTGAAAATGTGATATCATACTTGAGAATATCCTCAAGAAAAGGAAACTAATTAAAATCACGATTTTCTATGGATTTCTGGGAAAGCAAACTTGGTAATCGAGTGGGTTGCAAAAACTTCATTGAAGGGATTGTGTTCATTTGATTGGGTGTGGAAACCATATGCTATTTTGAGGAAATTATTAGAGAAAGATGTTGACAATCCTTTTGATGATCATGGATGATTTCATTTTGCTGTTTTTGTTTTTACGCTGTTTTATGTTTATTTAGCCGTAAGTACCTTATCTTGTATCTTAGTATCTTGCATTAATGAAGTTTCTAGGGGAGGCTCAAGAGAAAGTACGCATCATACCTTCAGGCCTATTTATAAGATATTAATAATAATTAAAATCACCTGTCATTTGTAAAATGACTGGGCGGGTGGTATCATTTTAACCTCCCGTTCGTTGCTTGGTTGTTCTCGGTGCCTAACGTCTGAGAATTGAGGTGTTCTGAGCATGAGGAAATGGTCGAGGTTAACTTAAGGCCGATGATGAGGTCAGAAGTCGTATAAATATAATACTCCAACCCAGGCCAACTAAAAAGCTTTATTTTATTCTTTTTTTTTTTTTTGTGACAAAAGTATTCCAGAACTGGATGATTATATGAAATAAAAAGCCGTTTTCCATACACCGTATGGTGGTTCCCCCCTTCTTCAAAACCTGGAATCGTTACCATTGTTGGTATAAATTGTTCATTGTCATACTAATGGTTGCTTCTGTAAAAGATGTTATGTAAAACAATGCAAATCCTAACCATTTTCACTGCATAATGTCACTCACATTGTTTTAACTCTTGCCACTCGAGTCTCTGTACTTATGAGCCATCCAATGCATTGTGCATGAATGAAAAAAAAGGTAAGCACAATATAGCAGCCAAATGCAAGCTCAAATGCCCATACAGAGAATCGGTGGATTTACAATTTTACATGAGCTTACCAAAAGGCAACAGAAGAGCAGTACAGCTACTAAAACATTCATTTAACTCATTCAGACCTCAACACGAAAATTCTGTTCGAATCCCATAACACTCTCAGGACACCTAACTTGGTTGCAGCTTCTGAAAATGAGGAGCCAGTGGTTTCTGAGGGGTAAGGCAGCCGCGAACCTTTATCAGCTTTGAGCTCACAGATATCCACAACGCAGGTCTCTAGTTCTTCCAAACTCTTCCCACACCACTTGCCACTAACCTGAAACACTTTCCCTTTGCCAATTTCCTCGCCTCGCTTATCTACAAGCACAACATACTGACCTGTCTTGCACCCAGCTTCTGGAGGCCCCAGATCAACAAACTCAGCCATCAAACTATCAGGCTTATTACCAGAAGTAATGTTAGAGTGACTTGGAAGCTCTTTTCTTGCATTTGATGCATCACTTGGGCTATCAGGGGAGTCATAGGAGCTGTGACCTGGCCCCTTTTGCTTGTCCGGGACTGAAGTGTCGACATCTGCTGCTGCTCGAACATCCCTGGCAGTGCGGGCTAGCCTAGCCTTTCGATTGTTCAGCCTGATATGATAAACAGATAATTGTGAATTTCCATAAACTTCCAAAATAAAGGGACACAGATAGGGTACAATGGGCATACAATTAATTGATATGGTGCAGAGCTCAGTAAATAATGTGCCAGTGTCTAGAAACTTACATTACAAATATATAATAGAAACCGTTAGTTTCATGCTTTTATCTTTTTCCCTATCGCATACCTGGCTTTATTTATCATGTGTTGGTTTTTCAACACCAAAAAAATCGGTAAGAAAAAGTAGAAGAAACTTGAGAAAGGTCAATACCAAATAGCACCTCAACTTCAGATACAAATTTAAACAAGATGATGGTGGTATAATATTGTGAAATACTGCTTCGGGAGAAAAAACTTGCAGATGATTTACACACTAGATGTTTTGCTATATCATCCTAAATGGACAATAAGGTGTGCCATTGTCTTTTCTTGCTCTTTTCGTTTTTCCCAACCCCCACCCCACCCTCGCAGGATCCCACTGCTAGTTATAAAAAAAAATTCCAGCCCCACCAAGTGTGAGTGTCAGTCGTCCAACAAATTGCAAGGAGGAAGAACAATGAAAAGAAACAACTTCAAACTATTTGAAATGCAAGCTGTAAAAAAGGTAAACTGGCATCCTCACCAATTTTTAAGCTGTGAAGGCGTAACTTCAGAACCCTGGACAACACAATGCAGGAAGGCTTCAGAAGAAAATACGTCATTAAGCATAATTCATATACTTGAGTTGTGTAACACGTAACATACATGACGACTTAATTTTTCAGCCCACGACAGTAGTAAGGCCGCATTTCTCTGCATCTCAGGCTCATCCAACAGTGCCCTCTCAATTAACATCACCTGTTTATCATTCATGATAGTTCGCTTTCGCTTTTTCCTCTGTGTTGTTTCAACCTTCTCATCTTCTGGATTTTCTCCAACTCCAACCTTTTTAACACGCTTGGCTGATTTTGAAAGCTCAACATTGTCCGTATGATCAATAACACTCTTACCTTTTGCAGAACTGGTATCAGAACCACTTGTTTCAACATTTTGGGCATCCTTCTCTGCATCTCTTGCACCGTCTGATACAGTCTTACTAGAAATAATTTTATCTTCCATCTTATCTTGTGGATTCCTGCCAGCACCTTGATTAATATCTTCAGCTCTGGCATCAAAACGATTTGTCTCCAAGAATGCAGAATTCTCAGACATTCCTTCCCTTAAATTACCAGTCTTCTTCGTAGGATCAGCAAGTTCTTTTACAGGTAAAGGTGATGGGTATCCGCCTGGACTCTGAGCCTCCTACATGGATTCAAACTACTTCTCATTCTTCAATGCATAGTTATTGACACAGGTTAAAGACGCAACAATGACACTAAAACACAAAAAACCTAAATGCAGCCACAGAACATGGTAGGCATGTATTAAAGTTATATAATACATAAGCCTCATCAAAGAACTTTAATTTATCCCTGAAATATGCCCAGTATGGATGAAACATGTTCAGGAAGCATCTAAAATAGAGTAAAAAAATCAAGTGATATTCTATTCCTTAAGAAGGTATTTAAGTGCAGACAGAAGTGCACGTCTATGTGCGAAATACAATATGCTCACTCTGCAACTGGTAAAAACCTCCTGGCACATACCTGATATTCATTTATGTTAAGTTTGGAAAACTTGTCACAAGATAAGTCCTCAGTATCCTGAGTTTCTCCATCAGAACGCAATATCTTAAAGCATTTAAACACAGATCAAGAAGAACATCGTTGATTAAAAATAATAAAAAAAATCAGTAGAAATAAATCTGAAAGAAATAGTACAAATGCTTCAGAATAAAAAACAAAAGGTTTACTTGAACACGATTTGCTCTAAATCCAGCAGAAGTAACGAATGACTCTATTTTGTCAGAAAACACCCTGCAAATAATTTAGATATACAAGTTATCTGTTTAAACACGCAAGGAGAGAATGGATCTTCATCAACTATATTTGCATTTTTTCTTTAATGAGAGGTATTAACTTTATATGGCTCTTAACAGTGTTAAAATGTTTAAAAAAGGGTAATGCGAATGGGGTTAACAAGAACACATTTTCAATTTGACTCTCAGATTGAAATTAACAATTACATATGAAGATTAAGCATACACAACACAAAAACCTCTATCAGAAAAAGTGAAAAGTTTTGGCTAATACTTCCTTGGGATCAAATAGGCATATGATTATTAGCAAGGCTTCCTATCGTGCCCACAGTGAGCTCTCCTTTTTGAAAGCACACAGCACCTTATCAATAGACTACCAAATAAGCTTTTATATCATCAAATATTTGCCCCATCAACGTAATAATCAAATCCTTTGTTTGTTTATATACTGAATAGCAATGGATAAGAGATTGGCTAAGTAATTTTGACAACAGTAATAGAAGGTATTGAATTTTCTAAATTATTCTTAGATTAAATTTTGACAAACCCATTCATTTTAACTTCCCTGCCATTTTCAGCTTCGGTGATGAGAATTTTTATACTGTTACATATGAGCTCTGGAAGAAAAAGCATGTGCCCACATAATGGACAGACTAGCTGACATTTCATATACTTGATTCTCCATGGAAGTATTCATGTCCATTTTCAGATTATGGATCTGAAGTGACTTTGTTTGGTAACCATTTTTTTTAACATCGGGTTTATGAGCAGCTCATGCATGAAGTAAAGCATAGGTCAATAATAATTTTTATAGAAAATAGCATATGTGTCTAATATATTCCACTCAAACAAATATTTAGAGTTAAGCATATTCAATTCAACATTTAAATGAGAACCAAGAGGGCAAAGGTAACCTTAAAAGATGCACATCCTCCATATTTAAAAAGTTTGGAATCAAGGATTCTGCATGACTTAACAATGAGCCTACACAGGAAAGATACTTAATAGAATTAACCATATTTTAATGATATTTCTGCAACAAGAATAAGATAAGAAAAATCATTACGTAGGTTCTTGCAGATGTTGGTTGCATTAGGAGCACCAGAAGCTAAAGAAAAGCCAGGCAGCAAGTTACTTAAATCCATTTGCAAGCACTCCAAAACCTTGAGAACGAAAAGGTTCCTCTCCTGCTCTGGGGATTAAAATAATAACTGATAAATGGTGTGAGGAAATTATGAATGTGTGTGTGTGTGTTGCTGCAAAGCAATTAAGATTTTCCCAAGAAAAGATCGAAACATAGGCAAAACATTAACCTTCACATATGTTGGGAACAAAACAATGAAGATTTGCTATGACTTTAACAAAAAATGAAGTCCTATGCTGCGCATAAGAAGCCTGAGGCATGCTGTTACGGACAAGGTTAAACTCCAAATTTGCCGAATTTAATAGATCCTGCGATGAAGTATTATCCAAGATCCATCCAACTGCAGCAAATATATCATATTCAAGAGTTGCATCCTCCTCCTTCTCCGGGAGTTGGGAAGAGCACCAACAGGACAAAAAATCTTCATGGGAGAGCATAAATATTGCTGCCAGAACTTTAGTCTGGAGTCAGATGAAAAGTATTAAAAATTTTGATTAAAAAAAGAGCCAAACAAGATGAAGATTTTAACATTTTCACTTATTAAATTGTGAGTGTCATTTTCAAAAATGTTAGAGCCAAAACCTACAGTGATGGCATGACAGGAGTGAGGCAATAACTATAAGCATGCTAACTTTTTACATTCTTATAATGATAACTTACAAAACAAGTTGTCATGTAAGATCGAAAGTTTGAATCATCAGAGAATATGTCAGCTAGACGCATTGCATTAAGCTGTAAAAACCCCATTGGGTACTTTTCGTCGTTTTTGAGATCCTGAGCATTATTTCCAAAACCAGTCGTCAACACATCAAAAACCTGAAACATGAGAGCCATATCATAAGCGAACGAATGGTAAAAAATATGTAGGCATGCTTTTTATTCTATGAAGAAAAAATAATTCATTGAGAGAAGAACAATACAAAAAAAAAAGGATGAGAAATCCTCCAAAACAAATAAAATAAAAAGAAAAAATATACAGGTCCATAGTAAATGCATATGGCCCCCTTGAAAAAATGTTGAAACCTAAGGCCAAAAGAAGCAATTCTCCTCAGTTCAGTTGTAAGGGCAAAAATTTCTTATCAAACACTCATTCTTTCCCAACAATATAACCCCACGAGCCAACCAAGACAGTGCACTGCCAAAAAACCTAAAGCTCCTACTTCAGCAAAAACCAATGAACTTAATATCTGAAAAATCTTGCAGATTAACAAAATTGATCTAGAGCTCACAAAAAATACCACTATTAAGCCACATAAACAGCCAAGACATATGCATGGTTAATGCATGAAAGTACGTTCAAAGCCAATGGATTGGCTGTTGGCACAGAAAGACAATATGCAAATTTGACACATTAAAGGAACAAATGCTTTCTGTATATCATCATGGCACAAGAGCAATATAAAAGATTACAAAAGATTTCTTTTTGTTTTTTTCATGAAAAAAGATTTCAAAAAATAAACTTAAAAAACTATAATCCATATTATTTGAGCAGCATTATAAAAATCAATCAATCAGTAGATGTGTAAAATTTCACATTGAGCGGTAGAAAAGTTACCAATGCTGTAGTTAAACCATTTTAAGGGAACGATTTCCATTCAGCCAAGTATCAGTAAAAGCACACTAAAGCAATGAAGCCATTTATGCTTGACAATTCACATGGTAAGCTCCTAGTTGAAACTAACCTCTAAAGCAACAGACTTAGCCAAATCTAAAGCTTGTGATGAGCTGGCAACTTCATCAAGATAAGAAGTCTTTTCTGCTTCACACAAACTCAGCAGCTGATGACAGAGTCATGGAAGAATAATCATTGACATGCACAACTTATCAAATAGATCTAACTTCAATGATTTATATCAGATTAAGACTCACAAGGGATAATATCTTAGATTTTAACCGGGACAAAGCAGCCATAATCCTGGTCGGAAAATATGGTTGAATGTCTAACTTCAGAATGGACCTAATCAGAAAAAGAATACTGCCCTTTCCACAGAGTTCCTGAAATTTTTAGTTTTTTAAAATGCAGTTCATCTGTATAAAGGAAAAGCAAAAATCATCCCATAAATTGAACAAATCAAAGAAATGGCATTAATGATCTCCCATTATGACTACGTTGCAAGTAGCCAGTTTGTTAAACAACGTCTATGGCCCCCTTAAAGCCCCACTTCTCACCCTAACTATCCATCCTTAAAGGTATGCCACATTAGCCTGCACGTTAAGAGACCAAGTAGCTTTGAAACAATGAACAAAAAATAATAAAAAAGAAGAGGCGAGCCGAAGGAATGCAAAACAGTTTATGGAAAGTGGTAGTCTGGAGAAATGTAACAAATTACTCATCATAGTAATTTGTTTAAGGATAGGTTGTCACGATTACCAGTATCCAGGTTGGAGAGGAATATATAGTTTAATCTTTTCACATAATCGTGAGAATCAAACAAGGGTTTGTGGGCCCTTCTCAAAGACAGAAACAAGTGTGTGTGTGTGTGTGTGTGTGTGTGAGTGGCAAGAGAGAGAGAGAGAGTTGACTGTCTACAGAACTATAGAGTCCTTGACTCTTAAATTTATAACAGGCAAAAGAAATTCCCTTTTACAAGGACTTGTTGAGCATGTTTCACCAAATTTATACAGAAAGTCTAGTTGGGAAAACCTTATTCTTGAGTAGGCGCTCCTTAAACAATTTCTGCTGGCACAATGACTGAAGAAACTGTAAAGAAGCCTCACACTGCTGGGTGAGAAAATAAACTACTCGTTCAGCTGTTAGATTTGGTTCCAGAAAGTCACCTTCATGATAAGCTGACAGGGCAATCTCAAGAAACCTAACAACCATGCGAACTGATCCAAAAGTCACATCCATAAATATGTCAACCTGTCATAGAATGTGTTATAAATTATAGCATTCACATATTTAATGTCATGAAAATTATAAATTACACCATGACAGAAATTACCTGGCAGAAAAATACAAGCAAAATCCATAAGACAATTCTGGATGCATACAACAATTTGATAGAACAGATATTAATCAGATTTACAGTGGCTTGTTGTGAGTTAAAAAGAACATTTGACACCAACGAAACCTTTTTAAAGTGTTGAGACAATCTAAAACTTAGAAGTGCAGCAAAGGGGTATGAGAAGGTATGCTCAAAACAACCCAACAAAAGGGAGCAGACGAATAGAAACTAAAATCTTTTAAAACAAATAAAGTCAACTAATCTCTCAGCAAACTCGCAATAGAGACTTCGCTTAAACAAACTTGCGCCAAACACCTAATTAAGGAAATGAACACAGCCCAATCCCATAGCACATGCAAGGGCAGAGAGATGCCAGTCAAGATATGGGCTTTTGAATAGTTTTGACATCATAAATCATTTATATATATATACAGACACACATATGGACTCTAAAAGAATATTTTCTTCTAATCCAACAACAAAAAATAGACTGAAGAAGAACTTTACCTTGGGGTGCGCAAGCAATACATGAACAATGTCTTGCCACTGTGTTGATATAAACCCAGTTAATAGATGTAAACTGCATGCCACAAGAGCTGAATGCAAAAGGTGCTTAAGCCTAAAAGTGTGGCCCTCCTGCAACATGAGTGGAAAAACTAAATGCAAATTAAAAGTACAGAAGTTTGAACTACAAAAACAAGAGCCAAAGAAAACCTGTCTGTAACCACCAAGAACTATTATCACATAGAAAACCAAGTCAATCAACTGTTCCAACACTTTCACATCATCTAGAAAAATCTGCAACAATGTTTCAAACACAGAAATCAGATCTACCATGAAGGTGTTACTATAATCTTCAAATTTGGAAAATGAATAACAATATTCACAATAATAGGTCATTTTTCTGTGACCAAAAAGGTGCACATGAGAATAAATACAACTTCCATTAAGCTTATCATGTCATGTACGCATCTCATTGTAAAGCATGACTTGTGTTAACGGTAAGAAACTTCATGGAATAACAAATAATGACTCCACGGGGACTGATTCTATATTACCTGCCCACCACCCACACAATATATGGATAAAGTAGCCAACTTAGCACTGAGTTCATGCTCTTCTTTATCTTTAAGGAACAATCCCAGACAACTCAAGCCATTAGTCACTGACTTGAAAATCATTGTTTTTAGCAAACAATAAATTTTTCATATCATGTCTTTTCCATACAGAAACAAGCAATATCAAGACATCCCCATATAGAAGCAAAGAAGAGCAATATTTGTCTTGACGGGCATTACAAATACTAACCTGTTCAAGTTTAGAGGGACGAGTTAAATCACACAATGAATGCAAGAGGCGTATACCACATAGCACATATCTCATCATTGATTCATCCCTATCAGATGAAATTAGCACTGCAATAAGATGCAATGGAAGAGATCCTGCAAGCTTTTCCATATCAATCTGCACACAAACATAATGAAACAAATTGATATAAACAAGAACATGATAATTTTGAACATGAGGCACAGACAACCTTGATCATTGATCCTTTTCTGGTTGGGTAGTGAATGGTAAAATTCGCAGAGTCCCTCAATAATCTAGTTAGTTCCTCAGAACTAAGTCCATGTAACTCCTTCACTGCTGATATCAGGTCAACCACCTGTTTCAGCAAATAAGTATAACTTATTTATGTTTCTGACATGGGAAAGGACATGGGAGAAGGGAGGGATTATCACAAATCCAGGTTATATGTAAGTCACATGTGCTTGCCTGTGCACCGCTACTTGATGGATCTTCCTTAGAGGACCTCATTGTTGGAAATTTGTGTGAAAATCGCAGGCATACACTAGCAAGATGTATGAGAAATGTGTAAGACACATATATAGCAGAATTAGTCTGTATGCATGACTTTTAAGCATATGACAACTGATACTTTGCACAACGGGATGATAAATGACTTGTCTATTTCAAAACAACTATTGCAGGCCTTAGATTGATGGCAGAAAGTGGCACCAAGAAGTACAGAACAAGCTAGTATTTCAAAGGCAAAATGTATTACACAAAGAACTAGCACCTAAACTCCATTTAGCTTCCTTTCTCAAAGGCATACACGAAAGTCCACTTCAGTTTTATAGAGCTGTGAAGCATGAGATATTACTCATTCAGAAACATTCCCTCATTAATTGGAAAATCATGTCTGCCACTGCCCACTAACCCAGCCCAACAGGGGAGGGGATCTTAAAATATCAAATTAAATAAATCAATAGGTCCAAAACAACCAAGAACTCTCATCCATTATCATAAAGCCCATAACCATAAAGCTAGATGCCACTTTTCAGTTCAAGATCCTCCATTGCTCATGCAAAAGGCATGTAGGAACGAATAGAACTACCAACATAATACCATAAAGACATTTAAGTTGAGCAATTACAGCTCAACCAGGGAAAAGTAAGCAATCATATACACATTCTCCACATATTTGGAATAGATTCTCCAGATATTTGGCATCTATGCAAGTGAATCTGTAGCCATATATATTTAACATCATTGTAATTAAAGAAATTCACTGAGAATATAATTTTTAGTATGAAAAGCAATTCAACTTTTCTAATTGCAGGGAAGTTCTTTTGACTTGCCATCAATTTTATCAGCTGGGTTCTATTGTGATATCCTCCATCACTTGATGAATCATGATGCGCACACATAAACTAAATCATATGAAATCAAATTCAGCTTATACAGAACCTGAAGTCTTTTTATTTTGCTTTTGGTGAAAAGATTAGACTTTTACAAAATATTATCTGTTTGCTTTGTGTAGAAAAAAGATAATATAGCAAGGGATAACTTTGATTGTAGCTGTACTTCCCAATTCAATAACCCCAAGAAAACCAAAATCTAAATCACACAACCCCAATCATAAGATATTCGCAACTTAGGATACAGAATTATTAACCCTAGGGATTTGTAACATTGGGAACCTAAAGATCAACAAGGGTAAGAATATAGACCTGGATACCACAGCTACCTTATTTATGCAAAGAATCTGCCAAATTTATTTCACCCATGGCTCAAGCACAAGGATTATGCACAAGAGAATGAAGATGAGTAGAGTCATATTGGGCTTAGCAAATGAAATGGCTTTGTCTAGATTTTCGACGCTCCGTTACCTTTGACGGCCATTACCCAATGTTGACATATATTTATTAGAAGAACATTCTGGAATGTTAGAATTTTATACATATCCTATCTTGTGGATGTATCTTGAAAAATTTGATTCCTTGTTTGGGTAGATTTTGACAGAGGTAAAAAGAAAGTCAAGGACAGTGGTGTTCCCTAAGAACACATTTTTCCTTTGTTTTATTTTACCCTTCATAATGGATGGAAAGAAAAGCAATAAAAATTCTTACAATGAAAATATATGCACTTCCAAATCTATCCAACAGCAAAAAGGAAACAAGAAAAGAAAATTAAAATGATAAGATTTGATAAAAACTTTTTCCTTTCTATAACCAACCCCCTTTTTGTTTGCTCATGATAAATTATCCAAAAGAAAAAAAGATCTATCTCATTTTGTTCCACCGATTTGAACCTGAATCTCTCGTACCTTTTAGAAGCTAATAAATCAAAATCCTCATACACACTATGCTTTTTATTTTTTTCAATAAGTATAATTTTTTTTTCATCTAAGTTCCTCAATGAATTCAATCAAATACAAACATCAGCTGGAATAGCATAGATGATGAAGCCATCAGAGGTTAGTTCAACTATTAAGGACTTGATCAATACCCTTCAAATCATGCTAACAATGTGATGACATTATTGGTACCATAGTGAGGTCTACCTTAACGAAACCATGGTCCTAACTCCCTTAAAAATCTATGTTCTAAAAAATGAAAATAATATAATTCAGCAATTATTCATGTAGCCGATCCATGTAGCTTGGGACCCTATTATCCCTCATTTTTAAGAAGCGTCAAGAAGGGGAGGCATCCAGACCCTTATAAGGTATCCTTCGTTCCCCTCCCTAGTTCTACCTCTACTGAGGTGGCCTCTCAGAACCCCATGTCCTTGCTGGCAAGCCAGTTCCTACTCTAAGGGAACCATGTCCTTGCTGGCACATCGACTCGAGCTTGGCTTTGATACCATCTATAACATCACAGCGCCTCGCTCTCTAAATTATCTGCTCTATGGAACAATTGCCCCTCACGGTTTTAAAACACGTTTAGAAGGAGAGGTATACATTTGCTTCCCTCCCCAACCGATGTGGGAATTCTGACCTCATTCAGTGAAACAAGGCTTGTCAGTGATGTTGTATGTCAATCATCTACTCTAAGAGGGGACTAGGAAAAAGCACTACATTCTCCACATGCTTTTAAGTTCTCAAGTTACTATACCTATAAACTTCTCCCCATATATGTGTGTGAGTGCGCGCGCGTATATATACCCCTGTATGTCGAAATTATTCCATTCTTGAGATGCCCGTATTTGCTGGACCCTCCTACCCAATTAGCCTCACTTTTGTCACCCCAATTGCTCACACGTTGGCTTCCTGCGAAGTTTATCTTCTTCTTGATCAATTATGATTCCAATATACATTCCCCTTCAAATAACACAGTTCATGTTGCCATTAAAGTCACGGTTCTTTCAGCTATGCTACTTTTAGCTCCTAACTTAAATACCACCCGTAAAGCCTGCCATGTTAATGGCTACCCATACAATAAAGGAAAAAATACAACTCGCAGAAGTACTAAAATTAAACATTAAAAAAACAGAGAGAAAAGAATGTGCCGTCTTATATGCATTGGAAGAAAAGATTACAAGGGGGAAGGTATAATGAGCGAGGAAGAACCTGCAGGAGATCGAAAGTTAAAGAGTCGAGGTCGACGGAGATGGCAGCGGTGAGTGACGGTAACGAAGTGAGAGGCTCAGAATATAATTCTGGGAGTGGAGTGGCAACTGCAGCCGACGGCAAGACAGGAGACGAGAAGATGGCGACGGATCAAATTAGCAAAAACGCAGACTTTGACGGGTTAGAAAATAAATATTATATTATTAAAGAATGTGATCCTATTATTTATTATTTTTTTGATATTGTCCACACTGGACACTACTCAGCAAGAATTGGAATGTTGATTCACCGGTGAAACTATAATTTTATTATTTATTTATAATGTAATTGATAATTGAGTTAAATTAAAATCTATCATTTATATTAACCACCATCATTAATATATTTATAAAACTTATAGGAACAGAAATATTTTGTATTTTGAATAAAAGTATATGCCATTCTAAATAGCAACATTTGTTGTAGTTAATGCTTAGTATAGAATTTATAACACGTATTATTTATAATTATAAGTTATTAAATGTATTTTGAAGAAGCTACTCGTAGGTTTAAAATAAAATTTAAAATATAGATAGGTTTCTCAGATTTTATATGATATTAGTAATAATAACTTTTTGTTTCAGAGCAGTTTTTAGATTTTTGCACTGTTGGATGGGCCAGGGATCCTAGGCATTGTCTTCTTTTTTTTTTTTTTTTTTGGGTTAAAGGGGTAGGCATTGTCTTTTGATAATAATATATACTTGTACATTTGTACCAAAATATATGTAAATATATGTATGCATGAAGATTTGAATTCCTTTTTTTAATTAAAAAGTCTAGAGCTTCAATCCGGTAAGATTAGTGCATGTATTCAGATTTTAAAAATGTTTATATATGCATTTATATTTATAGATCACCCATATTCTAACATGGACAATGAAATTTAAATTCATAACATTATACAATTACAAATTTTTAATTAAAAGGAGAGAGGAAAGAAATGGCAATGAAGTTGAAGGTCGTGGAATTTGGGAAGAAATGGTTGGAAGGTAGGAAAAGGGAAAATGATAAGATCCGTCGACGTCGCCTTCATGTGTTATTTAATTCATAAAATATGTCTC
>QFDD01001125.1:0-27770 GCA_006871305.1 Vachellia collinsii
CCATGCTATGAAAGTTTATATTGACATATTGTTTGGCATTTATATCATTTGAAGGAGGCATCCCAAATGAGATTGGTAATCTTTCACAACTCCAGATATTGTTTCTTCCAGCGAATCAACTTACTGGTTCTATACCATATTCATTATTTAACAATTCAATGCTGCAAGAGATTAATCTTTCACTAAATCAATTATCTGGTAGTCTCCCAACAAATCTGTGTTCTGGGCTTCCAAAACTTGAAAAATTCTTTGCTCATGAAAATGATTTGTCTGGCGAGATACCCACAATTTGGCATCAATGCAAGGAATTGGTACATCTAGAGTTGGGGAATAACGTATTCAACCCAGGATTCATTCCAAACGATCTTGGAAATTTGCCCAAACTCCAACATCTATATCTTGGAAACAGCAACTTGCAAGGTAAGAAATTTGATTGTATATGTTTTTCTTATACATGGTTGTGTTAAAACGAGAGGAAGTAGTTACAATATTTAAAGTCAGCTCCTGCAAAAAAGAATTATTAATTATTATGCCAAGCGCAATCCAACTACAAAATTTTCTTCTCAACTAAGTATAGCCTAAACAAGCGATTCATCAATTAAAAACATAATTCCAATCCTTAAAGCTAAGCAAATGGAATTACTAATACGATAAATTGATAGCATTCCACATAATACTAAATAGAAAAAATATTTTATATGGCTATATATAATCATATAAATGTGTGTGTGAGCGTGTGTATTATCTTTACCATTCTTACAGTGTTTTTTAAATCCTAGATCCTCGATTAGTTTTGGTTTCAAGATTCAATATTACAACCTTGTATTTTGTTTTCTTTAAAATTGAAATAGGTGAAATCCCATCATCTCTCTTCAACATTTCTTCCTTAAAATGGATGTCTTTAAGAAACAATAGTTTGAATGGTTCTCTTCCAATATCAATTGACAATGGGGCATTGCTGGAAGAATTATATCTGCAATACAACTTCATTACAGGTATGCGCTCAATCTACACATCTTTAAATTTTATGCTTTAACAAAATTTTTATTTATTTTTTATTCTCAATAATATTGTTAACAGACTTTTTAACAAAAATTTGAAAGTAAAAAAAATCTAGTATACTTGTTCTCTCTAACACAATCAATTTTTCCATATTAATTTTTTTCTCCCTTTTGTTTTTGCCAATGATGAGTCACATTCAAATTGAAGGTAGCATTCCACCTGGGATAGGAAGTCTAAAGCACTTGAAGATTTTGCGACTTTCGATGAACATGCTTTCAGGAGCAATTCCTAAAACAATTTTCAACTTATCTTTGCTTAACTTATTAGACTTGTCTTATAATAATTTATCAGGTACGTTCGGATTATTTTTATATCTATACCTGTTTCTGCTCTAAACCAGTAACTTAGTTAGTATGACATGAACTCTCAATGATCTTGTGTTTGGGTTTGTCCCGAATGTATTTATTTTTTTGCTATCGTTGTGCATTTTTTATCAGTTTTTATTTTTCAAGAAAAATTTATTGAGTTTCGTTTTGAAATTTCCAACACGTTCTAGCTAAAGCTTGTAAAATGGGCTAACCCTTAGTATGTAGTGAGTCGGGCTAGAAGACCCACCTGCTAGCGAGCTAGTATTTTACAAAACCCAGCCCACCATGGTGGGTTGTAGATTTTTTTTTTCATATTTTTCTTGCACAAAATATTTTTTTAACTCAGACTTGAAGTATCTTTCTCTTTTTTTTCGATACCTAAAATGAGATACCCTTTTTAGCAAATTTAATTTGTAAAAGTATGACAAAACTTGACTATAAACATATCTAATTCAAATTTCAAACAATATAACTTAAACATATATAATACATTTCATAAGATTGAATTCAAACATTATAATTGAAACTAAATATAAACCACAGATGAAATGATAAACAAACAATCATATAATATTAATTAGTTTTACATTATCATGAGAAGTTGTTCACATATTTTTTTTAGTTAATCAATTTTATTTTATTTGTTTGAAAAAGGGGTTGCCTGCCGCATGTTGGGCTAAAAAGACGGGTCTTATAGCAGTCCACATTTTTTGCTAACCCAATCCTCCAGTTTTTGGTGGGCTCAACCCGCATATTGCCGGGTCTAATTCTAGCATAGGAAGAATGCTGCAATTATGTCATTTATGATATGAGAAATGGTTGCTTTTCAAAATGATTAACGCTTACAAACCAGAAATCTGGATTCTGGAGCATTCAATTTTATTTTGGGACGCCATATAAGTCATATTTTAGTTTTATACTAATTAATTAATAATTATTTTTATTTCTTCTAAAAAATTTTGTATTTGGATATTAACTATTCTTATTTAAGTAATTATTGCAAATAAAATATACTGACATAAAAAAATAGATCTAAAAAAATTTATACTCACAGTGCAAATACGAAGTATATACATATATTATCAAATTGAATATTTGACATTGGACTTTGAGGGGATATGAGCTTCTTCGTTTCCATTTCTTTTTCTCTACCAATATGATATAAAGAAATATTATCATAGCTTTGAATCAAATATTAGATGCATTGAACGAGCCTTCATTCTCACAATTGAAGTAAACCATTTATAAAGGAAGTCAATAAAGCTCAAAGTCTTTTGGCAATAAATAAATAAATGAAGCATAGAGTCCCATTTTCATTATATTGTAAATTCTCTATTGACGGATCTTTGCAAGTTTATATCATTGTAAAATGGGCCCACTCTCTTATAAGTTACTTCACTTTCTGTTACTTTTTAATGTTTAAATTAAATTAATCGTTGGTTATCTCTTTCGATATGCACATAATGGAATAATATTTTTCTGCTACATATTAATAATGTCAACAATCAATCCGACCATTTTGTGACGGCAACTTTTGGTTTAAGGTACTTAATGCCCATGCTATGAAAGTTTATATTGACATATTGTTTGGCATTTATATCATTTGAAGGAGGCATCCCAAATGAGATTGGTAATCTTTCACAACTCCAGATATTGTTTCTTCCAGCGAATCAACTTACTGATTCTATACCATATTCATTATTTAACAATTCAATGCTGCAAGAGATTAATCTTTCACTAAATCAATTATCTGGTAGTCTCCCAACAAATGTGTGTTCTGAACTTCCAAAACTTGAAAAATTTGTTGTTCATGAAAATGATTTGTCTGGCGAGATACCCTCAATTTGGCATCAATGCAAGGAATTGGTATATCTAGAGTTGGGGAATAACATATTCAACCCAGGAATCATTCCAAACGATCTTGGAAATTTGCCCAAACTCCAACATCTATATCTTGGAAACAGCAACTTGCAAGGTAAGAAATTTGATTGTATATGTTTTTCTTATACATGGTTGTGTTAAACCGAGAGGAATTAGTTACAATATTTAAAGCCGGCTCCTGCAAAAAAGAATTATTAATTATTATGCCAAGCGCAATCCAAATACAAAATTTCCTTCTCAACTAAGTATAGCCTAAACAAGCGATTCATCGATTAAAAACATAATCCCAATCCTTAAACCTAAGCAAATGGAATTACTAATACGATAAATTGATAGCATTCCACATAATACTAAATAGAAAAAATATTTTATATGGCTATATATAATCATATAAATGTGTGTGAGTGTGTGTATTACCTTTACCATTCTTACAGTGTTTTTTAAATTCTAGATCCTCAATTAGTTTTGGTTTCAAGATTCAATATTACAACCTTGTATTTTGTTTTCTTTAAAATTGAAATAGGTGAAATCCCATCATCTCTCTTCAACATTTCTTCCTTAAAATGGATGTCTTTAAGAATGAATAGTTTGAATGGTTCTCTTCCAATATCAATTGACAAAGGGGCATTGCTGGAAGAATTATATCTGCAATACAACTTCATTACAGGTATACGCTCAATCGACCTATCTTTGAATTTTATTCTTTGAGAAAAAAATTATTTATTTTTATTCTTAATAATATTGTTAACAGATTTCTTATCAAAAATTTGAAACTAAAAAAAAAAAATGTAGTATACTCTTTTCCTTTAACACAATCAATTTTTCCATTTTAAAGTTTTTTTCTTTTTTCGTTTTTGGCCAATGATGAGTCCCATTCAAATTGTCCCATCTTCAAAAATAAATTATTTTCCCTTATTTTTTTTAATGCTTCTTAGAAAATTCCATATACTATTTGTATGGTTGTGTGAAACTGCTTGCTAAGTTAGTCATACTAACTATGATTTAAAATGTATTTTGCATTTATTTATAGGTAAAATTCCTTCTTTTATTTGGAACATGCCTTCTCTGAGAAAGGTTAGCTTTGGCATCAACAATTTGAAGGGAAATTTGCCAGAACAAATGTGCCATCAACTCCCTTTACTTGAAGTCTTTGATGTTAACACTAATCAATTAGAGGGAAACATTCCACAATCAATAAGTAACTGCACATCTTTAAAAGAATTATACTTGGATGATAATTCATTTACAGGTATGCACTTACTTGTGTGTTTTCTCATTTTTTATTATTTTAAAAGCTTAACAAAGACTTAAAACAATAAAAATATATTTTATTCTGTGTATTTCACTCTTTTGAGTTAATGTCAGTATCACTTGGAATTCTTTACACACACACACATTAAAACTTAATCATTTTGTAATTTTTTAATGATAGCGTAATTGTCTGGAGCTTTGTTTTTCTTATTTATTATATATAATGTGTAAAGGTTCTACATTATCTATTTCAAATTCAAATAATAAGTGACTGTTCTTAAAAACAATTACAACGTAGGAAATAAAAATGTACAGTAAAGAAAAATTGTTTAGAAAAGTATAAAAAAATAAATTAGAAATTACAGCATAGAAATTAGATGAAATATTTAAATGAAAGTTAAAAAATAAATTATAAATTACAATATAGAAATTAGATCAAAAGTATAGAACATTTACGCTTGTTCAACCATATTTAAGCTCAAACTGATAGAAAGAGAATACAATATGTTTTCAATAGTCAGTCGAATAATTTATTTGCAACGTTTTAATTCATTTGGGTTTAAAGAGGAACGGTTCTCCACATTCAATTCTATATATTTAAGTTTTGGGAATTAGTTAGATATGTGGGATTTTCTATGTTACGACATATACGTGTATACTTATCCGTTGACACTGTTACCTATTTCTTTCTTTCTGAATCCATTCAGATTTTGGTTTTTTGCAGGTTTTATTCCCAAGGATATAGGCAATCTTGGAAAACTTGAAAAATTAGATTTGGTTTCAAACAATTTGTGTGGACTTATTCCTTTCACTATATTCAACATTTCAACATTGATAAACTTGCGCCTTGCTTCTAATTCCTTCTCTGGCACTCTCCCACCATATTTAGGAATTAGCCTTCCCAACTTGGAGAAATTATGGCTGGGGATGAATGAACTAACTGGACAAATTCCAAACAGCTTATCCAATGCTTCTAAGCTTATTGGCTTAGGTATGTCATCAAATAAATTTTATGGAGCCATACCCAATGTACTCGGAAATTTATCAAACTTGATAGAGTTACGACTGGGTGGGAATAATTTGACTGGGCCAATTCCAAATACAATTAACAAATTACATAACCTTCAACTTTTAAATCTAAGCAACAACATATTGCAAGGGTCTATTATAAACGACCTATGCCAGCTCAGAAGTCTAAGTGAGTTGTATCTTGCTAATAACATGTTTTCAGGATCGGTTCTAGGATGTCTTGGGAATATTTCTTTGAGGAAGTTGGATTTTAGCTCTAACAAATTGACTTCTCATATACCGTCTTCTCTTTGGATTCTCAAAGATATCTTGGTTTTAGATATATCATCCAATGCGCTAAGTGGAAAAATTTCACCAGAGATATCAAACTTGAGAGCAATCACACTATTGAACTTGTCAAGAAATCGAATTTCAGGAAGCATCCCTACAACTATGGGTGGCTTGAAAACTTTGCAAACCCTATCTTTAGCTAACAACAAATTACAAGGGGCTATTCCTAAATCTCTTAGTGGCATGATAAGCATCCAAACCATGGATTTTTCTCATAATTATTTGTCTGGTGTGATTCCAAAATCCTTAGAGTCATTAGTCTATCTTAAATACATTAATCTTTCCTACAATACATTGCACGGAGAAATTCCAAATGGCGGTCCTTTTCAAAATTTTACTGGTCAATCTTTCATTATGAATAAAGATCTTTGTGGGAAATCCCAACTACAAGTTCAACCATGTAGGAATGGAAACAAGCACAAATCAAATAAAGTGATGTTGATGATAAAAATTTTATTTCCTATCACGGTTGTCATTTTGGTTGTTTTAGGCATTGTCTTCTTGAAGCATAAGAGAGATTATAAAAATCATTCAATCGAAAGGAATTTGATACATTTGGATAGGCCAATTAGGATATCCTATTATGAGCTTTTGCAGGGAACAAATGGATTTAATGAGAGTAATCTTCTTGGTTTTGGAAGTTTTGGTTCAGTATACAAAGCAATTCTTTTGGATCAAAAGGTAGTTGCTGTTAAAATATTTCATTCAGACTTGGAAGAAGCCCTAAGAAGTTTTGATAATGAATGCATTGTCCTACGCAACTTACGCCATCGTAATCTCATTAAGATTATTAGTAGCTGCTCAAATGATAATTTCAAGTCTCTAATCATGGAATTCATGCCAAATGGAAGTCTTGACAGATGGTTGTACTCTCATAGCTACTGTTTAGATATCCTACAAAGGTTGAATATAATGGTTGATGTGGCAACTGCGTTGGAGTATCTTCATTATGGTACATCTACTATGGTTGTTCATTGTGACATAAAACCAAGCAATGTATTGTTAGATGAAGACATGGTGGCTCATCTTAGTGACTTTGGTATGACTAAGCTATTAGGTAAAGGACAGTTGGAAACTTGTACAAACACGATGGCTACAGTTGGTTATGTGGCACCAGGTAATAGTTTAATATCAATATTTTAGTTCAATTATTTTTTATTATTCTTTTGAAAAAATTTAAATTATTCCATCACTGACATATATTTTCCATTCATACATGTGATGATTTGTATTCGTTATGTAAAAGAAAAGTCTAACCACAAAACTTGCATTTTCTTTTGACATATAGAGTATGGATCAAAAGGAGTGGTTTCCATCAAAGGAGATGTGTATAGCTATGGTATCTTGCTAATGGAAATGTTTACTAGAAAGAAGCCAACAGATGCAATGTTTGTTGAAGGTCTAGATCTGAAAGATTGGGTAAGCAAATCAACACCAGATTCAATCATTGATATCTTAGATGCCAATTTGCTGCACAAAAGAAATCCAAATATCGGCAATATATTATTGCATATATCGTCAATTTTTGAGTTGGCATTGAATTGTTGTACTGAATTACCTGAAACACGACTTATGATGACTGATGTTTTGGTGTCATTGAAAAAAGCAAGGACATACTTATGCAAATTGTTAGATGCACCACTAGTTAATTGATTTTTATAAGCAAGCTGTATTTATTGTCTCTTTTATCATGTGATTTATTTTATCGATGAAACATGTAATATTTTGAAATAGTGATAATATGTTTGTTATATTAATATATGAAGCACTCTAATATTCAATTATTTCCTTTTTTTTCTTACATTTTATGTGTTACAAGTGTCTAAATTTTGTTTGTTTCATTCAGTTTTTTAATATCTTAGGACAATGAATAAACTTATGAGAGAAATTATATGCATAAATGCACAAAACCCATGAATTTTGGATCAACTGCACTTAACCTCCCTAACATTTTAAAGTTTAAATTAAGAACCATAATATTTCATGTTTTATCTATCAGTTTTCCTGCCATTAAAAGAACTCTTAAAGTTAATTATTTTTGTTATATTATAGCTTTTATAATTTTTATCATACACCATATCATTTAAAAAATAACACTTTTCATTCAAGAATAATTTTTTTAAATACTTAAAATATTTAAAAATAATACAAAATCCTTAAAAAGTATTTAAATCATTTATTTGACTGTGCCTTTTTTAAAAATAAAAGTTCTTAAAAATAGAAAATACTTGAAAAAAGTATTTAAAGTATTTCTTCGAACATGTATTTTTTAAATAAAAAGTATGATATATTTAAATGTATAGTGAAAACGCCAATTTTTATTTTTAAATGACACAGTGCATAATAAAAATTATAAAAAATACAATATGAAAATAATGTTAACTTTAATGGCAATTATAACAGCATGGGAAACTTTTAAAGGTCTAGAAAATTATGTGTAACTGACTTAAAGTTTATCAAGGTTTTGTGCATTCAAGTAAAAATTAGAGTTCATAAATAATTGTTCTTTAAGGAATGTGTGCGCTTCGATATTTTAACTTCCTTTTTTAATCCTTTTTATGTGGACAGCTTCCCATTGGTTTTAAACATTTCTTAAACTTGTCTAGATTGTTTGAATTACAAGTTTTTAAAGACTGAAATCACTCTTAAATAGTTTTCACAAAAATTGGGTTTTTTTCTTTTCCATTAGACTTTTATTTATTGGACTTTCATTTTTTTCCCATGGTATACCTCAATTTATAAGATTTGTTCTTTGTATATCATGGTAGAGTGTTATGTTGTAAAAATGCGAGGAGTTACATTTTTCATTTGTAATTTACAGATATATAATATAGATTAATATATTATTCTTTCCAAGGGAAATATAATATTATATCCCGAAACAACACCGATCATTTCGGATACTAATATAATTTATTATCCCAAGTTAAGTTCTTATTTCCTTGTCATAAGGACCCTTATGATACAAAGAATCTATTTTGATTGAAATAAAATGGATGAAATTGAATGAAAAAAATTTTAAGTGTTGCAACGTTTGATACGTGTTAGAATTGAAAATAAGTTGATGGAAAATTTATTTTAGGTAGGTCTAAAATGATGCTAAGATAAATAGGAAAAGTATGCAAATTGTTATAAATATTATTATGTGGATATTCATATCTTCTTATATTCCCTTATTATCTCATGTAATTTTTAATATTAATATTCCTTATATTGTAAATTCATGCATAACATGACATATGTACTATTCACTCTGGAGATAATCAATAAGAGTTTCTTCTTCTATTGCTCCCTAATTCTCTCTTTTATTTTCTTTCCCTTAAATTTATAACACGTTATCAGGATGAGACTCTACTCAAGGGTTATGTTTATAATCTACTCTATACTGCTTATTTATTTTGACGCTTTTATATTTACATTTTCCCATGCATTATATTGAAATAGAGATTTATAATTTAAATATTTCGACTGGGATAATCTAAGTCTTTCATTATGATACAAAGAATCTATTTTGATTGAAATAAAATGGATGAAATTGAATGAAAAAAATTTTAAGTGTTGCAACGTTTGATACGTGTTAGAATTGAAAATGAGTTGATGTAAAATTTATTTTAGGTAGGTTTAAAATGATGCTAAGATAAATAGGAAAAGTATACAAATTTTTATAAATATTATTATGTGGATATTCATATCTTCTTATATTCCCTTATTATCTCATGTAATTTTTAATATTAATATTCCTTATATTGTAAATTCATGCCTAACAAGACATATGTACTATTCACTCTGGAGATAATCAATAAGAGTTCCCTCTTCTATTGCTCCCTAATTCTCTCTTTTATTTTCTTTCCTTTAAATTTATAACACGTTATCAGGATGAGACTCTACTCAAGGGTTATGTTTATAATCTACTCTATACTACTTATTTGTTTTGATGCTTTTATATTTACATTTTCCCATGCATTATATTAAAATAGAGATTTATAATTTAAATATTTCGACTGGGATAATCTAAGTCTTTCATTACTTTAAATTTTTTTTTTCAATTTTATTTCTAAAAAGGCTTGGATTGGAGATCGAAATTGTTTTGACTTGTGATTATAAACTAATTATGGCTGTGAAGGTTGTTTTGTCTTCTTCACCCTTCTTTTTGTGTATATTGTATATACAAGTATGTATGGGAATATGCATATCTTCAAGCTTCTCTTCATAAAATCTGACTATGAATGTGATTAAAACTGCATTTATAAGCTTGTTCACAGGAATTAATGGCTCCTTGCCGAAGGAGGAAAAGTTTTTTGAAACCTTGCTGTATATATATATATCTCGATTGAATCTGTCCATTTTGTTTCCAAAAAAAGATGCGATGAGTGATGCCCCAAATGGCCATGAAGTACGTCGGAAAAGCTCCTCTCCATCACCGGAAATCGCCACTTGGAAATACAGCAGCTTTGTGGGAAAGATGGAACCGGGTTATGCTGAAAACTAGGTTGCATCCTAGGGATCCGACTCAGTAAAGCCAAAAGCTGGTGGTGGGCCGGCGTTTTTGTGGATCAGTTGTGTCCTTAACAAAGACCCGTATTGCCGAATGGTGAGTCAAGGCTAACAGTCTTAGGAGCCATTTAGCTCATTCGACACTTGGCATTTCTTTAAGCTTTGCTATTTTTTTTGTTGAAATTTAAGCTTTTGTTTTTTATGTGAACGTTCAAATTTGAGCTTTGTTTAAGAATGAGGCTGTTTGTACACAAGAAATAATGTGTGGAAAAAAAAGTATAGTAGACCTATAACTAAGGGTTAAGGAGTAAATGAATCAACTCATGAAGCTTATGCATGAGCAAGGAATTAAAAGCTTCATATATTCAAAATAAATAAGTGATTTGAATCAAAATACGTAATTCATGAATAATTATTTACGATTATAGAGTGAGAACGTGAGATGCATGCATGTATTTAAATGGTTCACTCTATGAATAAAGGTTAACTGTATTTCTTTCATGTTCAATGAACTAAACATATAAATTAAAGAGACTCTTCTGTTAGTTGGAAATTTTTGGCCCAATAACATGAAGCACTCCTCTTAAGAGTGTATAGGATCCTTTTAATTGGATGAAAGATAACGCACAAAAAAAAACAAAAAAGAAATCAAAGAAACTCCAGTATTAACATCTTATTTTATACATCACGTGATGAAAAGCTGAATTTAATATTCTCATAGTTCTTAAACATCAATTTCATTTTATGGCATCATTTAGACTAGAATTGATATTAATATTTTAAATAAAAAAATAATTGATATATTAGATTTGATTTTGAATATTTTTTTTAAAAAGGCATTTTTGGTCTCTCTAATAATGATATTGCCAATTAAGATCCATCAATTTCATAAATGATTTAGTTATTTTTTTATGAAATTTTTTAGTGATTTTTATGTTAAATTGAACATTTATATTTATATATTTAAATTATAATTTATTTGATTCATTGTATTTAATTCTTGAATTATTATCTTATTTTTTATTCAACCCCAATGAAAACTATTCAAAAATAAAATTTTCAAGCATCTTGTATCGTGGGTAAAATAGGTGGAGGAAGTTTATAATATTTTTATTAAGCATATGTATCCTTATGTTCAAGGCGTCATTCAGTACTAAATGCGGGAATCTTTTTCATCGGAGAACTGAACTTGGGTTCGTTTTGTTGTGAGGAACTAACCTTTTCCACTACATTTAACCTCGAAGATAGAAGTTCATATTTCTAAGTTCTCTCTTTACAATTATTCCAACTTCCCTTATATTTTTTGAATTTCAAATAACAACGCTTAAAAAAGCAATGTAAGTGAATGAAACAAAATATATGACTTTGTTTGGGTCTATAATGAACATAGTACAAAAAACCGGACCGGACCGGCCGGTCCGACCGGTGAACTGGCGAACCGGTCCATGGTCCGGTCCGGTTCATTGGAAAACCGGGGACCGGGTTAACCCGGATCAACCGGTCAACCCGGCTTCAACTCTGTAAAAAATCGGGTTGGCCGGGTCACACATATATTTTTTTTTTAATGTGATTCCTTTACTTCTTTTTTTTTAAAATTATGTTAAGGTCCCATGCAACAAAATTAATATGAGAAAGGTCTTAAAAGGTTTTTATTAGCAAGTAAAAGAGCATCATTTACAAGTGAATGAGTTATTAGTAGCAACTTTTGAGAAATTTCTGATATTAATTTTCTTGTGTAGGACCTTAATGCAATTTTTCTCTTTTTTTATTGTTTTTATTAATATTTAGTGACAAAGGGAAGAATTAGATGTTGTTTCTTCCTTTCCCTTTTTTTTACTACAAACATGATTTTTTTTATGATTGATTCTTAACGTTTTATGGTTGATGAATGAATTTTAATGATGTTTTTTTTTATTATGAATGATTATTAATTATAAAAACTAAAAGATTTTAACTGATAAAGATGAATATTTTGAAATTAAACATT
Source organism: Vachellia collinsii (assembly GCA_006871305.1). NCBI lineage: Eukaryota > Viridiplantae > Streptophyta > Magnoliopsida > Fabales > Fabaceae > Vachellia > Vachellia collinsii. The sequence continues at coordinate 12,343 of QFDD01001125.1, forward strand.
ATTAAAAGTATTATATTTTAATATTATCAATTAAATGTTATTATTTTAATAGGCCGGTCTGACCCCGGTTTGACCCCGATCTGACCCATTAACCCTTGACCCACTACCTCGACCGGTTCAGTGTCTGGTCCGGTTTTTTGAACCTTGATAATGAATAATGATTGCCTGTGCTATGTTTTTTTTAAGAAAATTATTAAATTAAAAATAATTTTTTTAATTTTATATTTCTTAAAAACCCTCACAATAAAATTTTTAAATATAACAATATAAAAATGAAAAAAAAAATAAAAACAATAGGGTTTTTATCTATGAAAGAATTTTACTTTTCATCAAAGTAAGTAGGACGCAGTTTAGGAGTTTTCTCTTTCTTCATGATTCTCCCTCTCTACTTAAAGAAGTGTGAAGCACCTTTTGTTATGACGGATGCTTTTAGGTAGTTTTCCCCTAAAAGCATAATTGCTCTATTGTGAACCCAAGCGTGGTTTTTCCTTCACCTTGCTTTTCTCTCTTGGACGTTTGCCTCTACAAAGCGTGAGTTCACACACTTAGCAATTTAATTGTTTAAGCTAAGCTTAGTGAGTGTTTCGATTATCTATTTTTAAGTGATTTTATACAATTCGATATAAGTATGTAAGAACAGTTTTATATCAATTTACGCAAAAATGCTTTTTCAAGTGATTTTAGTATGTTTGGAACTGTGATTTATTTTTTGGGTGAGAGGAGTTGCGATTTGTTGCTTAAATCCTGCAATTTTGTTACACTTTTTACATGTGTTTTCTAGTAGAATTAGTTGTTTATATTTATATATGATCCAGTTTTATTATTGCATGTCGCCTGAGTAAAAGAAGTCTAAATACTTCGTGAGATTATCGATATTAATTAGCTTCAACAACTCCATTGTTAATAAGTTTATAACCTTGAAAGTTCCAAGATCCAATTGATGAAAGGCACAATATTTTTTATATTTAAAAAATCATAACACCATATTGGGCCCATTGGTTTATGAATAACCCAAATTATGCAATTATGTGTTGAATTCTACTGGTACTAATTCTTATTATTATCAATTAAAATTTAAATCATATATCAAACATGTTCTTTTGCAAATCGTTATTAAACAATATAACCTAAGAAGTTGTGTAAAAAAGTCATTGAAGAAGTACCTCCTCCAAACCTTAATTTAATATAAAATCCATTTTATAGTTTGTAGTTCAACTTTTTATTAAAATGGATCTTATTTAAAGAATGGATGGAGTATGATTCCATCTATGACATAAGAAATTGTGAAAATAAAGGATAAGAATACTCATAAATTATGGAAAATTAAATTTGGATCGTTCTTGCATTTAATTTAACCTGTCAAAATTTGTGATCTAGGTTGAAATTTCATATTAGCACAACCATCTAGAACATTTATAAAAGTATATAAAATTCAAAATTATTATTATTCTTGGAATTTTAAATTGAATAACCTAATTAAACTTCTGAAGGTCTTTTAGATACAGTACAGCTAAAATTCCATCAACTCTTTTAACTTAAACAATATTACAGTTCCAAAAAACAAAATCGCTTCTTTATGTCATAAGCTGTGGATATTGGGAAAACTACAACTATTGTTAACCAAGGAAAAAAATTCGTGGTAAAAATAAGATACACTTGGGCCTATTTCTAAATCTATATAATAATTAAATAATAAATAGAATAAGAAATTCTATTTAATTATTCAATTCTTAATTCTATGTATATTCTAATATTAATTCTATTTATATTCTAATATTTTTTTTTTTAGTTTTACAATATAAGATATAAGATTTTTCCATAAGTTTGACCCCTACCTATAATTTATTGAGGTTTCTTTATTCGAAGTTTTTGGGCTTCTATTCCATTTTAATGTGTCTCACAATCAGAAAAAATTAAACTAATCAGAGAGAGAGATTTGCACTTTGTTAAGGAAAAGCTACTGGAAAATCTGATTAGCTTATAAAATACTAAGCCTGCAGATCAAGAGATGAACATTTTAACAAAAGTAGCTGGAAAAGATATGCATGTTAAAAGGCTAAAGTTAGGAGCAACGAACAATTATAGCCCCAAACTTTAAATGGATCTGAATATAGGAATTAGTAGAATAACTTATTGGGCCTTTGTATACAAACCTTATTAGAACTCCTGATAATTAAATATGGGCTCATTGTGGAATAATTTGAAAATACTCTCTCTGGTAATTTCCAAGCCCTGGATGGTGATTGGAGATTTTAATGAGATTCTCCATCCTTCAGAGAGAGTGGGGGGAGCTGCGTGCAGCATCTCTAAAATCAACTGGTTCCAGGACAAGATTAATAGCTGTGGTCTGTCAGACATGGGGTATTGCGGCCCCAAATTCACTTGGAGAGGACCCAAAAGTAGAGGGTATCGAGGCTTTATGAAAGACTTGACCGAGCTTTGGGTAACCCGGACTGCTTTCTTATGTTGCCACAATGCTTTCTAAAGGTACTTCCTCGAACAAAGTTTTCTGATCACAACCCCCTAGTTTTGCAATTTAATATTGATTCAAATCCATTGGGCCGAAAACCTTTCTGGTTCGAGGCTATGTGGATGGATCATGATAATTTTGTGGATTTTCTATCAAACTCCTGGAGAGATAATGGTGGGTTCAACCAGGCCCTTGAAGATTTGGGATTGTCTTTGCTTGAATGGAACAAAAATGTGTTTGGCTTTGTTGAGAAAAAGAAAAGAACTATCATGGCAGGCCTAAGGGGAATACAGAACTCGATGGCTTATCCTTATTCCAAGTTCCTTGTCAATTTGGCGATTGATCTACAAAATGAGCTGGATGAGATCCTAAAAGCAGAAGAAATGAAGTGGTTCCAGAAAGCCAAAACGAATTGGGTCACTAAGGGTGATAGGAATACACGGTATTACCACCTCAAAACCCAGTTCAGGAGAAGGAAAAATAGAGTATTATCTCTAAAGAACTCAAGTGGAGACTGGGTTACAGAAGAACCAGGACTAAAGTCCTTAGTGAGTGATTTTTTCAGATCTTTATATGAAGAGGCTGATACTACTGTCCCTATTGATACAGTGTCTGGATTCCCTCTTACTGATCATTCTAAGTTGGAAAATATGTGCTGCCTCCCTTCCTTGGAAGAAATCAGATCTGCACTCTTCTCTATGGGGCCGTACAAAGCACCTGGAATTGATGGGTTCCCTCCTATTTTCTATCAGAAAAACTGGGGCACTTTGGGTGCTTCGCTCTGCAAGTTTGTGCAAGACGTATTTGCTTCTGGAAACATAGGAGAGGAGGTTAATCAAACTCTGATTTCTCTAATTCCAAAGAGAGATAAACCAGAACTTGTTGCCCACTTTAGACCGATCTCCTTATGTACTACCCATTATAAGTGCATAACCAAGATTATTGTTCAGCGACTAAGGGGTGTTATGGACGACTTGGTATCACCGTTCCAATCAAGCTTCATCAAAGGCAGAGTCATTCAGGACAATATCATAGTGGGTCAGGAGATAGTGCATACTATGAAGAGGTCAAGAGGCAGGAAAGGGTTGATGGCTTTAAAAATCGATCTAGAAAAAGCCTATGGTCGGATAAGCTGGGTTTTCTTAAGAAGGGTCCTTAGTGAGGTGGGTTTTAAACAAGATCTTATAAATCTCATCATGAATTGTGTGACCTCTGTATCTTATAATGTTCTATGGAATGGGCAGCAATATGAATTTTTCTCCCCCAAAAGAGGATTACGGCAAGGAGATCCTATGTTCCCATTATTGTTTGTCTTGTGTATGGACAAGTTGTCACATATTATTTGCGATTCAGTTAGAGCGGGGAATTGGATGCCTATCAAAGCCTGTAAACAAGGACCATCTATTTCTCACTTAATGTTTGTTGATGATCTCTTATTGTTTAGTGATGCTACAGAAAAGCAGGCTCAGAGCATGATGGATTGTCTTGATACTTTCTGTAGAGCATCCGGGGAACATATTAATAGGAACAAGTCATCAATTTATTTTTCACCTAGGGTCCCTAAGGCTACCAGAAGAAAGATATGCCAAATCACAAGTATGAAGGTCTCTGTGGAGCTAGGGAAATATCTGGGAGTCCCCATGACTAAAGGGAGAAGGCCTACTGACAGTTATAAATATATAGTGGATAATGTGAAGAATAGACTGGCAAACTGGAAAGCGAACACTCTTTCGCTAGCTGGACGTATGATGCTGGCTAAATCTATTCTAAGTGCTATCCCTGTCTATCTGATGATGGTAACTAAAGTGCCGGAAGCTATTTGCCAAGAAGTAGAAAGTTTGCAAAGAAGATTTATCTGGGGCGACTCTCAAAGTGGAAATGGCTTCCACCCAATTGGCTGGGAGACTTCACTCAAAACCAAGCTGCAGGGGGGAATTGGATTGAAACGCTTATCAACCTTCAACAAAGCTTGTGGAGCCAAGATAGCATGGAGATTAGTTAGTGGGGCAAAAGGTTTATGGGCAGATGTTCTCTTCCACAAATATATGATTAATAGTGAAGAGCACTTGTTAGAGGCTAGAAGCGGTGATTCGGCATTATGGAAATTTATTTCCCAACAGAAAGGAATTATTGATGCTAGAACAAGATGGCATATAAGAGATGGACGATCGGCGAACTTCTTTAAGGATTGCTGGTTATTCTCTGATAAAGCGATTGAGGACCAATGCCTACGCCCGTTGACATTGGAAGAAGAAGAGAGCAAGGTAGCAGATTGGGTGCTGAACAATTCTTGGGACTTCCAAAAATTAGCCACTATATTACCGAGCTCCTTTTTCCAAAAATTAATCTCTATGCCAAGTCCTAGGCATGATGCAGGAAGCGACGTGATGGCGTGGAATGAAACAAATGAGGGTGTCTTCTCTGTCAAAAGTGCCTACTTTATGCTGGAAGAACAGATTCCAAGCCCCAACAGCAAGGTTTACAAGGAAATCTGGAAGTGGAGAGGTGCTGAACGCATCAGAGTTTTCATTTGGATAGCGCTTCATGAGCGTCTCCCTACAAATAGCTGGAGGAGTAAATGGTCTGCAAATTCACCTGTATGCCAACACTGCAATAGTGGGAGTGAAGATATTTTACATATCCTACGTGATTGTCTATATGCAAAGAAGGTTTGGTGTCAACTGGTTGAACCAAAGTATTTTTCAATTTTTTTCTCAGCATCTTTGAAAGACTGGTTTGCAATCAACCTAAAAAGAAACTTGGGAAGAATTGAATCTCAACCTTGGCAATTAATATGGGGCGTCTCGATATGGAAATTCTGGAAATGGAGGAATCAACAGACATTTGAGCATGGCTATGTCAAACCTGAGGATCCACTGGTAGAGATTTTACTGGGATGGAAGAAATATGTGATGATCCAAGAAGAACCTTACCCCACTCCACTTCCAAGCAACCCCTTGCAATGGAACCCGCCTGAGTTGGGGTGGGTGAAGGTTAATGTTGACGGAGCGGTATCCTCTACAAGATGCATAGCTAGCTGTGGGGGGGCTATTCGTAACCAAACAGGTGCTTGGGTGCTGGGTTTTGCCCAATCTCTTGGACCCTGTAGCGTCTTCGAATCTGAACAATTGGCTATGCTAAAGGGCTTGACCATAGCATGGGACCTGGGAGTTAAAAAGGTTATTCTTGAGTCGGATTCTAAGTCTCTAGTTGATTTGATCATGGAGCAACAGCCAAGAGAGGCTTGTAGCCTTGTCTGTCTTCAAATTCGCAAGTTTCTTACCTACAACTGGGAGCTGCGAATAGTGCATATTTCCAAAACGCAGAATCGTCTAGCTGATTCTCTAGCAAAGGAAGGTCTCACGAGATCGACTTATTGTAGTTGTCCTGACCATTTGACGACTTTAGTGTCCAATGAGTCTTTGGGATCTAATCCCCTTTAGTCTATTCTTACTGCTGTAGGCCTTTTCAGTCTCTTTTGTAACCAAAAAAAAAAATATGGGCTCATTACCCTATAATTAGTTTCACTCTTCAATCTAAGCCCTATTATTCATATTACACTGTGCTTTCACACTCTGTTACCCAAAGGTTAATGTAGACCAACCTTGATTTTATTAGAATGTTACAATCCATCAATATAATTTTTTAAAATGTTTTAAAAAATTGCACTTAATGATCCCTTCATCAAGTCTCCGGCATAAAAAGTGGATTATAAGATTGAGTGTTCTGGCTTTTGAAAATATACATACAAAAATACATACTATTTTTTGCCAGAAACAATATATAAAATCTGTAAAAAAAATTAAAAGCTGCACTATTTACATGTTTTTTTAGGATAATTGTGGTATTTTCCTTTTGGGTAGACTAAAATGGTATTACCAAAATAAAATATAAATAAGGGCACAGATACACAAAGAAGCTTTTTGGTGTGAAATGGAATGTGACTTTGAGGTTTATTCACAAGTCAAGTACTCCAAGTAACTAAAGGGTTGTTGATATAACGGGTTTTATTGGATGCTAATTCTTTCTTTGTTACGTAAACTTCTTTTATGGTACAATTTTTAATTTTTTTTAATAGTTATTTGTGCCCTTGCCCAGCTCACAAGCCTAGCCCGTCGTGTGCGAGCAAAGTAAATGGATGAGTCATTATAATTAAAGAAAATAAAATGAATTTCATAATTAAAATAGTCATATGGATTTCTTATCACTCATTTGTAATCAAATTTTTCAAAGCCTCATAATTATTCTAAGACTTTTTTTTTATTAGTTTTACTTTTCTCCATTGTTTTACTTCAGAATTCCTTTTTTTCCCCCAGCAAGATATGAGGAAAAATGCTTTTGTTTTTAGCTTCTCAAAATTGAGTTTTAAATAGTATGGTATCAAGAAAATTCTGATGAGAAGCAAAATAAAATCCTAACAAATTATAATTATGTATGATACTATTATTATTTATAAATTTAATTTAATATGTAGAGAGGTTTTGGAATAATGACAAAAGTGAAACCCACAAACTTGACACCACATCACTTTTAAATTCTCCCTAAAAGTACTGTTTATTTTTTCTCCATCAATATAAATCTTCATGTATCCAGAGTATGCAGCCTCTAACATTTAATAAATCCTCTTGCTTTAGTATTTTTCTTCTATGCTTCATTTTTGCTCTTTTGTAATTTATTTTATAATATTAGCTGCATTATGTTTATCCCTATGTTACAAGTATAGCCCAAGCTGACAATGTGAGCCCAAACATTGAAGGCCCAACAATGGGGCAACACATGATACAGCAGCAGCAGCAAGTGATTCTGTTATAAAGGCAACGTAATTTGTTGAGGACTCTAATGATAACCAAGGTGTACAGTTGAGTGGAAAGGACTTATCCTCCTTTAACCAGGATTAGGGGTTCAATCCTCGCTTGGATATGAAAAAAGGTTAAATCTTCTGGTCAGCTATCCCGTTCTTTGAGATATCTGCAATTAACGAACCGGATTAGTTTGGGGCTATTGATATGTCTAAAATATGTCAGTCTTAAAATTACTAGAGAAGAAATCCAACATAAGGCTCTAATGATTGTGTGTAGATATCAATGGTCCCCTCTCCTTCCTGGATTTCTCTCTTTTCCTTCGTGAACATTTCTCTCTTCTGTTTACCTTTCTGTAATTCCTTGTCACTGTTATATTCCATATGCATTAGTTCTGTGGATTTTTGCTGAGTTTAATACAAAACAGAGTATTATCATTTCATTATACTTGTTTACTTCTTCATTGTGTTGTTTAAGCCCCACTGTTACACCCTAACCCATGAATATTCAATTTCTCTTTATCTCCTTCATTTTCTTTATATTTAAACACTTGCAATCAAGATAAAAAACCTGGTGACTCTCTGTTTGATTAAAAAGTCATATTCATCTTGCATATTGAAGATTATATTAATTACTCTTGTATTAATTACTCTTTTTGGGGTTAACAAAATCCGTATCGCTTTAAATTTTTCCTCATTCTATTTTGGTTCCTCAAATTTTAACTAAACTATAACCTTTGGTTCCATAAATTTTATTCTATTTAAATATTGTTTTCTGTAAGATAATAAGAATATAGACTATTTTGTCCATTGAGGTACTAATGAAACTAAAATAAAGATAAATTTAAGGGGATAAAGATTTGTTAACAGAAAAACCAGAAATAACCATTAGATTAGAGTGTGAGAATTCAAGGAATATGCAAATGAATATATTACAAAAAATGCATTTGTGTCCCCTAGAATGTAGTTGTTAAGATGGTTGTTAAGATTCTAGTCTCCTAAATTGAAGAAATATCAAATAAATGTTGGTGATCCGTTAAAGTATTTATCAACAAATTAAAGTAATTTTTTTTATCGGAGGCATAGTTTAGATTCCACTTTTCTTTATATGAATGAAAACTATTACTTGTGCTTATTATATATTTTCATGTGTCACAAAATAGTATGTATTTTCATACATAAAAGTTGGTGGCGAAACATTTAGGTATAATGAGTTTGGATGCTCATCAATCCATCTAGATTTAGTATTTTTATTAATTTTAATTTTAGAAAAATATTATTTTAATATTTATAAAATTTAAAATAAAAATAATTAGTTTTTTAGAAGATATTTTTTATTTAAAAGTTATCAATTGAAAATTTTAAATCCTCTTGACTATCAAAACTTTATTCAGACAGTGTCAATCTCATAATTATGAGCAACATGATATCCAAAGTATACAACATTTGATCCAATAAAACTTTTAATAGTTGCACTTTATATATTTATAAGGGTAAAAGAGTAACAAATAATCTAAAATTTTTTTAATATGGACATTAGGAATTTAAAATTTGTCGGAGGATCATTTTGGATCAAATTTTTTTAAAATATGGCAATTTTACCCTTACAATTTAAAACGTTATTTTCAAGTGTTAAAGTTGAGTAATTTATCTACATACTTCTTCCTATGCGCCACCTCATCAATGCTTCTAGGTCTACGTCTAACCCTTCTTTTCCTCCGTCATTCTCTTCCAAACCTGCCGTTGTCACTCTCCTCCCTCCCTCTCTTCAATTTCTTCCAATGACATAACCCCATCATCATCTTCAACCTCATATCCAAGAGCCAAAAAAAGCAGGTCAACTCGCAGATGAGAACATATGGAGTTTCACTGTCTTGTTTGCTCCCTTGTTGCTTCGTTTCCTTCTTCTCTTGGTGTTCATGGAAAGCGAACCAGACGGATCCGACCGTGATCGCACTTATCATGAGTACTTCAAATTAATTAACTAAATTAACCCTAATATAGTACGGATGGTTAACCTAGGTCGTTTTCCTTAGAGTCAAGTTGGCTTTATAAAAATTCTTAATTAAGGAGGTGATTAGAGGGTGAATAGTAGAAAAGAAGGTTGATTAAATTGAATTAAAGGAAAAATATGAGAAAACAAACGAAAATTATAAATGGAAGAGTGAAAACTTACTAATATGATGAAGCTTTCCAAGGATCGATGCATGGCTATCATTTTCCAAAAAGATAGGTGGAGTGTATAAAGAGTGCTAAGTTAAAATGTAAACTCTAGATGAACATCATAGGTCATAATAATTAAGTCAATACTCATACCTAGAATCCTAGCATATAAATATTGATCAATTATTTATTTAACAATCACTTAGCATGTGAATCCAATTTATAAATATAATATGGCCTCTTAAAATAGGTAATCAAACAAGAACCCTAAAATCATGATTAACCAGAAAACCCTAATTATAAACATAAATAAGGAACAAGAGAGAATCATGTGAGGCAACAAATTATAAAATTTAAAAACTCAAATAATAATTATAATATGAATCCACAAATTAATCAAAAACATTATGCAAAAAGTTGAAATCCTAGAACTAGGAAATATAAAAATTTACATATGAAAAGATTAAATCTCTTAAAAATACAACTCCTAAATAATGAAATTGAGATTCAAGCCACTACATCTTTCCTCAAGAATCAAAGAAAATTAGCCACTTATGTGGCTAAAATTCACCATATTGATAATAGAAAATAAAGAATGAAGTAGAGGAAGAAGGAAGGAGGTGCCTCAGGTGAATACTTGTGAGATGTGTTGTGAATGACTGAGGTATGTCTTCAAATGGTTCCTGGAGGGCTCATTTTATAGATGTGGGAAGCATCCTATTGATATTCGTAGATATGGATTATGATATCTTCTTTCATATTTTATTTGGATTCTCTATCTCTTCTCCAATATCTCTTATAACTTCTTCATAAATAGTGTTTTCCCTTGCTTAATGATTGGATGATTTGTTGATTTGATTGATCCTCAGATATATAAGATAAGTTGTGATCCTCAAATGAATTGATTGCTCCAAAAAGATAGCTTCTTGAATAACTTCCATAATATAATTTAATCTTTTAACTAGATATAATCTAATTAGATATATTATATCACCCTTTTAATTAAAAAAAGGTTGTAATCTTGGAAATTCCCAATTTGCCATTAACGAAGGATGATGCCTCTCATGTGCCTTTATCTTTATCTTACAAAATCTTTTTAAAATATTTCTGAAATCAAAACAGAAAATACCTTTCTTTTAAGTTGATCAGTTTAATAAAGAGAAATTATAAAACATAGACATTTTGACCCTTTTATCACTTATTTAATTTAATTTATCTTCATGCAAGATTTAGATAAATATTGTTATTAAGTTCTATAATTATAATAAAATCTCTAAGATGAATATATAAATATATAATAAATTAGGGATCGATGTGACCGCGGCCACATCCTTTGCTATATTGTGCCTGTGAGCATTTTCTGGGTCTTTACCCGCCTGGTGCTTCTCATACTGTCACACATCACCATTATTCAGAATTTCAAAATATGTGTTACCATAAAATTTCTCAGAAGAAAAGGTGATTGATTGTTATAAGCTGGGGAAAATTGATTACTATGGCATAAGCACCAGCAGCTGCAACACCAAGCCCGCCAAGCTGCTCAAGATGGTGCTTCTCCTCCTTCTTATAATCTTCCTCACCGCCGCACCAGCTCCTCCTCCGGCACCATACTCGCTGGTTTTCTCACTCTCACCGTACCCACCACCGGTGGTCTTATCAGAGTATCCACCAACAGCTCCGTACCCTCCAACTTTCTCAGTCTCGCCATACCCTCCACCAGTTCTACTGTCAGAATATCCACCTGCACCGCCGCCATATCCTTCGGCCTTCTCGATCTCATGGTACCCATCACCGGTGTCAGAGTATCCACCGGCACCGCTGCCATACCCTTTCTTTTCATCCCCAAATCCTTCTCGGTCACATATTATTCATTTTTACGAGAGGGGTGATGGTGAAATGGTATATCATCCATTTCCAATGTGTGATATTACGATGTGGTATAAATATCCTATTGGTCAAACGTTTATTGGGCTAGGTGAAATTGCCTTATTTTAAAACAATTTCAAATCCAAAATGACATTCTCCAAATTTTCAAAACTTTCAGCCATCTAGTGCTCAATACGAAAATTTTCGGATTATTTTTACTTATTTACCCTATTTGTTATTATATTGCATGTTTTAATTTTGGTGACATTTAGTGTTTGCGGTGCAGTTTATTCCTGGTTGTTGCAAGCAATTCTGGGTTTTTAATGGGATTTTTTGTTACTTGCTTTTAAGGGAAAATCACTATGTACCATGAAAATATATTTTCCAATGAAATTATAAAATGTGTAAAAATTACAGAAAAATCATGTACTTGTGATCTTTATGACTAATTATCTGAGAATTATATTTTGATGAAGTCATTTGATTGTCACATGCACACAAACAACTTCCATTAATGTATTTGTGTCCTTAACAAAAACCCATATCTCTCAAACCATAGTTGAGTCTAACAATTGCCACAGCTTTTTCAAATTTCAAATTGGAGAAGGTATAAAATGAGGTGCTTGTTGATTCTAGATGCCCAGCTGTTTTAAATTTCGCATGTTTTTGCTATGCTAAACATGGAAAAGGCTCCCACGTTTGTTTTCCTCTTTTTACTTCATTGTCTCATATCTTGTTTAGCTTGGCATGAGACAATTTTACTACTGAAGTATATGCACTTTTCTTTAAAATCTTATATAACTTCATATCCATACCGTTTCTTAACTAATTGGTCCATCACTAGTAGAAAAATGCTAATTTAGACCGTCTTTTCTAGATCGTATTAAAAATATACGATTTAAAAAATATGACCGGTAGCATTTTTGTAAATAAAAATATAAATTTTAAGGGTCTAAAAAAATATCTTTTTAAACCACATCTCTGTTGTGCGGTTTAAAAGAGTGCATTTTTAGATTGCACTTAATAAGATGCGGTCTAATTTAGACCGCACATTAGACATGGGATTTAGAAGAGTTTCTTTTTAAACCTTCTCCGATCTGTGCGGTGTAAAAGAGAATAAAAACCCCTGCTTCAAAATCCTTCGGTTCGTGAATATCGTTTCTGCCTATCCTTCTCGGCTCTTCGCTTTTTGTTTCTTCTCACCCAGTCACCGTCTTCATCAGGAGTCCTTTGTCGACCCTTCACCCTCTCTCTCTCTCGTGCGATTCTTCCCCCTCTTGTCACTGCTGTCGTAGTGCTAAACAAACCCCAGTTCTTTGTCACACGACCCAGATCTTTTCTTAAGAAATCCCAAAATATGACGGGTTCAGTTGGGCTTCACTGTGGTTGTGGATATGTAGCGAAACAGTGGCACCATGGCTTTGTGTTCTTAGCAAACGTGGATTTGCAAACAATCTCTGCAAGTAAGTTCCTGTTCATCCCCATCTTCTATCTTCTCTTGGCAATCCTAGACCCACAAGTAAGTTCCGATCTCTGAATCGTGCCTCTCTCTCTCTTTCTCTCACACACACACACACATTTTGGATTTTCAAGTTCTTTAGTTACCAGATTTGTCCATGTTCACTATTTGCCTTCCCTTTTTACTTCTTTCAATGTATGTTCTAATTGTACTATTCAGTGATCAAATTTAGTCGTGCATTTCTCATTCTCGAGCTCTTGCTTGGGTGGTTGATATTCACTTTGCTATGTGTCATATCCCGAATTTCTAGGCCTAAGAGTTTGGTACTGAGCCTGAATGATAAATGCTACCAAGCTCAATTTTACGAAATTTCCTGTCAAATAAAAAGATTCTCTAGAAATTACACTACATTTGGCTAGACAGAGGAAAGTTAAAGGCGAAAGAAAATAAAAGGAAAAATATGTGCAGAGGCAGAAAGAATAACAAAAGGGGAAATATGGATGAAGAAAGGAAAGGATGGACTAAAATGTCATTTTGAAAAGAAAAGGACTAAAGGGACATTTTGAATAGGGACCCAAGTGTAAATTTGAAATTCTTGGGACCAAATTGTCATTTTGGAAATTCAATGGCATTTTGGTAAATTGAGAAAAGTCAAAGGGCATTTTGGTCAAAGTTTGACCAAAATATCAGAAAATTTTATAGAGTCCTAAAAGATAGAGAAAAATTCACTGATAAGTAATTGAGGCCCGGTTTAAGTGACAATGACATAAATAACCTTTGCGGGAATTTTAAAGGTTATTTAATATTTGGCTATTTAATAAAATAATTAGTCAAAAATGATTATTTAAAATATCCAGAGGCCTCAAATAATTGGTTTCAAAGTTAGGAAAAATAGGTCAAGAATTGTAGTATTTTATAAAATTGATTTTAAGAGAAAGTCAGAAGCAGTTCGTTGGAACGGAAAGAAAAGGCCCGGAAAAACCCCGAATTAGGGTTTTCTTCAGAAATTAATTAAAGGCACATCCGGATTGAGAATTGAGGAAGGAAAAATGATTAAAAGAGTAGAGGAATTATTGGAATTTTTAAGAACACTAAATTGGCCCAGTGATCAGAAAATCCCCGAAAAGCATTTTTGGAAGAAAATTTTAAGGTAAAGTAACCATAAAGTAATCTTGCTTTTATAAAGGAACTTGTGGGGTTTGAGAATGTGCCACTTGGTGTCTTCATATTAAAAGAGTAAAAGAAAGAAGAGATATTAACTTAAAGTGGTAGATTACATCAGTGTAAAGTTACTCTATCAGTGTAAGTGGATCCCACAACTCCTATAACTTAATGGGCAGATTTTAAAACTCATTCCAGCCCATTTTCTCTGTCATTTTCGAACAGAAACAGAGGAAAAGAAGCAGCAAAGTCGTGCAGTTCATGAGGAGCAAGAAGGAGAAGGATTTCCAAGCCAAATTCAAGGTAGGAACTCAATTTCTTCCCTAGAATTGATCTATGAGCTCTATTCCTCCTTTTAATTGGTGCAATTTTTCCTTTGGTGCTGTGGTTCAAGAGATTCAAGAGAGGGTTTTGAAAAGGGGCTGAAGTGAAAAGGCAAGAAAGAGCAAAAATTGGAAGAGGTAAGTGCCATAAATCAACTCTATGCTTAATTTGCTACATATTGATGCTTGGTTTGAGTTGATTTGAGCTTGTTTGTAATTTTTGGCACAAAATCACTGTTCATGGGCTGCTGCACGAAATTGATCTGCAAGGGAGGAGTTTTTTTTTATGTTGAATAATGATGGGAAAATAGTCTAGAAGTAAGATTATGCTTGTATAAAGCAAGAGAAGTTGAAAAATCATGTTGTTGCAATTTTTCTGTACTGTTTCATCCTGCAGGGAAAATGGAAGAAGGAATGTTTTTTTGATGATTTTGATGCTTCCATTGAGTTTAAAATGAAAAATTGTGTAGGGGACAAGTGAGAAACCAAATTTGGAAGCATTAGAAACAAAGGTTGGAATTTTGTGCAACAACTCCCTTTAAGTTGCTGTTTTGAGTAGTTGAAAGGGAAGGAAGTTTCTTTTGAGCTATTTGACCTTAAAAATGGAATTTACATGCAAAATTGTATAGGAGAAGCATGTTAGATCAATTTTGAAACCACGGATGCAAAAGTGCATAGTTAAGATTAAAGAGAGTAAGTTAAGAATAGTCATGAAGAAGTGATGCTATAATGGTCCATATGATTTAATAACCTTTATGTGATGTTATCTAGGACCATTGGACATTAAGAGAAAGAGTTGACAAGCAAAGGACCAAGAAAAGCAAGGAGGAAAAGGTAGCTTAGCAATTATTGTTTTAATTACATTTCATTGTATTTATTGCATGATTACTTGCTTTGCTATGATTGAGATAACATGTCATGGTGTGAATGATAAGGTTATGACATGATGAAGATTTGTCTCTATGCTATGTTATGTGGCATATAAGGTATGCATAGCATTTTATTTTCAAGGTTAAGTAGGTTGAGCATGTATCATGTTTTAATGCAAGTTATGTGATTGAATAATAGTTGCTTATGCTACTAAGATTCCCAAGAATCTTACCCAACCAATGTAACCAAACCCTAGGGCTATCTTTATCCAAGAAAGGAAGAAGAAAGAAGGGGAATGCTTGGAGGTTGGTAAGTATT
>QFDD01001126.1:0-26938 GCA_006871305.1 Vachellia collinsii
ATGCGTTATTGTACATAAAGGCTCTATATCTATATCATATAATCATGCTCGTTATAATAGCGGAAAAACAGAACATCTACACTAAGTAAACGTAACCTTTTTAAGCCTCAAGGAACCAAATGGCTCTGATACCAATGTTAGATAAATTACTAGAAACAATATTTATCAGCCAGCACATCAACAAGGTAAAAAGGGAGCAAAAACATACCAGACGTGATCTCCTTTTCACCGTACGGACGCTCGAAAAATTGAACTTGTTCAGACCACTAGAAAATTCTAGAGTCCAAACTTAGTGGCACAGCAGAGCACCACACAAGAGGAAATACAGATAAGAAAGGATAGTCGGAAAACTCAACGACTGGGGTGATTGAAACTGATGGGGAGGACTCCTATTTATAGGAGTAGGCCAGGGATATTTTGGGAACTCAAAATATCTTCGGTTGAGATAATCTCTCCATCAGATTCAAATTCAAATAAATGAATTCATTTATAATTCATTTATTTTATCCTTCCAAGTGATAATCAGATTATTTAAATGGCATAAATTAAATATTCAATATTTAATTTATCCTTTTAAATATCTTTTGGATATTTATCTGACTCACCGCTGAGTCAGCCATCTTGCCAATTTATTCTGATTATCTTTATAATTAATTAAACACATAATTAATTATATTAGGAATATCTTAATTCCCTAATTTATGGGTCCAGCCCATTAAGGGCGGATTAAAGCCCATAATTCCAACAGGGGTGATTGTGTTTCGATGACTTTTTTCTTTTTGTACTCCCCTCCCCAATTTCCCCTCGGAAGGCTGGATTTTTTGAGGGAGAGAAGTAATTTAATCCTATCTTGGCCAGTTTGCCCATACCTCTTATCAAATATATCAATTCTACGCATGACATTTAAGCCTTTTTTTCTCTTAGACTCTTTTTGTTCCTCTCTATTCTCTCTCTTTTTTTTTAACTTTAATTTTTTCTCTCCTATTCTGCTTTTTTTTTTTTTCACAAAATGGAATCACACATTCATCTACTCCAAGTCGTTTTGTCATTCCATGTCTCACGCCACTAGCAGCAATATTTTTCCTTTTTAATTTTTTGAAATCTTTGTTAAAAAAAAGTTTATCAGCTGTATCTTCATTTTTTTTACGAATTGCATTTTTTGATAAAATAATCAAATTCCAATTTCCTTAAAAAAATTTGAATGCCGAAGTAAAAACTATATAAGAAAAGGGTATATTTCTTAACTTACAATTAGCTTTATTCCCATTCCCTTTTGAATCAAACAAGAAAACTCTCATGCCCTATCTCCCCTCAAACCAAACAAAGCGTATAACCCGACCTTCCCTACCCTCTCCTCCTCTTGATTAACGCCACTTCCCTTAACCTTTATTGAAACAAACATAGCCTAAGGGTTGTGAATGTTAATACTTACTAGGATCTCTCTTTAGACTGTACATAAATTTTTTAATTTATTTATTAAATTACTAAAGCCTCCAATGGATATGAAAGATATTATTAAACGACACATCCCATCAAATCTATAACCGGGTGATTTTTGTGAAGAGCAAGAGAAACAGATCCTTTTTTTTTTTCAATGTTTTGATAATTCAGCATCCAGATTTCCCTACAATTTATTGTGCCAATGAATTTTATCAGGTATACAATTCATTTGCATGAAACTACGATGTTACATCCATATTTTTCTATGGTATTTCAAATGCTTTTCAAGTATGCCTATCATATCATTACTAAACAAGATCAACCCCCAGTCCTCTCCTTTACCATGGAAACTTGCTAAAAAATTAATATACTGGAGGAGAACATTTCCCTGTAGTCCAGACTTATACAAAATTTAACTAGCTGGGAAGGAGAAAGTGAAACAAAATTCTAGAAAATTTACGATGTATATGAATATGCAAACAACTAAATGCTCACTCCAAACATCAAAACTATAAAAAGCAGCATGAAATATTGTTTAATCAGGTTAGATATTAACCATGTATTGATAGATTGGAACTAAATACAAGAAACTTCGTCCAAGTATTTATTCTATCTGGTGATCCTCAAAATAATCATCTAAGAAAAATTCAAAGCTTCTCCAAACTGTGATTGTGATTTAACCTTTTGAGAACCAACAAAGAAGGAAGATACAGAAATCGAAATCCTCTCGTTGCCCCATTATTATAACAGAAAACAAAAGCCATAAATGAAGTAAGATCAACACCTAATGATCAAGAAATATGCACAAAAACCACTCAAATAATCAAACATCAACAAGAAAAACATTTAATCATAAGAAAACTGGAATCAACCTTGAGAAAAAACAAAGCAGACAACGAAAGATAATTTATGGGTTGCACTGGCATCTCCTCTGTTTGTTTTTTTTTTTAAAAAAAAAAACAAATTTCGCGGACAATGGAGGGAGGACAAGAGAATGAATTCATTATTTCTATTGCTTGGAGATAGAATATTTCTATTGCATGGAGATAGAAACATATTATAACAAAATTAACACCCCTTATGAAACAATTGAAATACTGCAAATAGAAGACATACGCGCATACTTAGAATAGGAAATATAATTGATGCAAACAAAGACCTCATGGGAGATAAAAAGGATATGTATATTTTTGCACCTTTCAAAATTTGATTGTGTTAAGCCACTCATCATGAAAACTTTGTTATTAAAATTGCACCTTAATTATTAAAAACTTATTTTACATATATTTTTATTAATAGAATACTAAATAAATGTTTTGTAGCCATCATTCCATTTCATTAAGAGTCATGCTCATTATATTTCATTATAATCCCATGGACTTCATGAATTAAAAGCTAAAGTTTTGTTTGGTTGGGGTTTTTTTGAGGGGAGTGAGGGTTGAGGAAGAGGTAAGTGTTTTTTTGATTAAAAAAATGGAGAGGAGGGTAGGTATCAAATTTTATCTTTTCGGGTTCTCCTCCTCCATCTGCCCTCCAAAAGTGGGGTTTTTGTTTGAGGGAGAGAATTAATTTATCATATCTTGACCATTTTTCCCATACCTCTTTTCAAATATACCAATTATATATATGTGTTTTTATTAAAATATACTAATTCTGCCCATGACATTTAAACCTTTTTTTCCTCTCCTATTCTGCTTTTTTTAATCTTTTTCTCTACTTTTCTATTTTTTTTTTACAAAATGGCATTACACATTCATCCCATCCAAGTTCTTTTCTCTTTAATGAAATGAAATTACATGTCTCAAGCAACTGGAAACAACATTTCTCTTTTTAAAATTTTTCAAACTTAAGAATTGTATGTTTTCGATAAAATAATCAAACTGAAATTTTGATGAAAAATTGAAAGCCAAAGTAAAAACTTATATAAGAAAAGTGTATATTTTTCAAGTTATAATTAGCTTCCCTTCCATTCCCTTTTGAATCATCCAAGAAAACCCTTAAATCAGACAAAGCTTATAACATCACCTTCTCTACACTCTCCTCCTCTTGATTAACCCCAACTCCCTCACCCTCCTTTGAACCAAACATAGCACTGCCCTATCCATTAACACTTACTGGATCTCTGTTTGGAGTGCGAACATAAATTTATGATTAATTTATGAGCGAATGAAATTTTTTAGTTTTTTTTAAAGTAAATATACCCCTCCTAAAGTTTCAATAGTATGCATATGACTTTCATGATTTTTAAAACTGTTGTGAGAGAAGTTTAAATTCATATAAATTATCTAATAACATCTTTTTAATGAAAAGTAATTAATATTATGGCAAATTTTATGGCAAAACTGAAATTCCGCCAATCATATTGTGACAAATTCTATGGTAATTCCGTTTTTTTTTTGTAGTAAACCAATTATTTCCTTTTTATTTTCTTTTTAATAAAATGCGTTATGCTACGATCCCTTATACTATCCCATTATTTACAAAATAAAAGGAATGGATGTCATTGTAGTATGTAATTACAATTATTCATTTAACAATTAAAGGTGTTTTGCATAGAATAACTTTAACAGTGAAAGGTGTTTTGCATAACTATAATTTGAATAACTTTTTGAAATATTGTCTCTAGACTATAGTCTATCTTATAATCCAATTTTATTTTGTATTTTGCATAGAATAAAGGTGTTTTATTATCACATACACATTTACATAGAGCCAATCCACGTGGTTCTACTTGGACAATACATTTATCTCTAAATACACAGATCACATATGTAATCGATCTTATTAATTATTCGATCCACTGGTACATACAGACCAAGCCAAATCTCTATGTTGGCTTTTACTTCAACAGTACATTTATTTATGTATTTACCTTACCATACTTCTTATTATTAAGTTGGAGCGTCTTAGCCAACCAGGCGAAAATATTTATGTATGCATATATATATATAGGTAGGCAGGTCATTTTGTCCAACGGTTGTCCATCTTCATCTTAATATAATATATATATATATAGGATTGGGAATTTCTAAGAAGGATTTCAATGTGCAAGTAGGAAGCCATGGAAGTCAATTCAAGTACAAGGTAGCAATCCTTCTAACTTTTACATCTACTTTGCATTGATTGTTGTATATGTTGATTTGCCATGTATGAGGTATGGTTGAAGCCATACAACATATAAATCCTTGCTTGTGAGTGTGCATGGTTGTATCTATGCAATGATTGCCTTGGCCTTGTGCAAATGTGATTATATGAGTAAGGTTTTGTTACTAGTGTCATGGCATGTTAGTTTATGCTCAATAAATCATGCATGTTGATGTTCTAGTTAGAAATAATTGCTATTGGGATTTCTTTGAAATCTCATTCTTTCCAATAATAACCGATAGGCACAAATTCCAAGAGAAAAGGGAAAGAAGTGCAAGAGTAAGTGGAGATGGCTTCATGGAGATATTTTGCACATGTCATGTTGTACATGCTTTGTGATGTACATATGCATTACTATGAGCTTTTGGATGAATGTAAATTAAACTCCTACACTAAGTCATTTTTGTGTTATATGATGTAAATAAGTGTGTGATGAGGTTAAATGCATGAAGAAATGAAATTGAGCATGCAACATGTCTAAAAAGGGTCCAAAGCCCTTAAAAAGTGACAAAATAGGACAATTTGAGCAAATGGAATCCAATTGTCATGACATTTTTCATGCAAGTACATCTTTTCATAAGCTTTCTAAAGAGTTATAGTTTGCTCAATTTGTACTTGTGTGGAAAAAGTTATGATTTTTCAAAGTTCAGCAGAAAACTAGAAAATTTGACAGCACAAAGTTCGTCCTGGCGAAGTTCAAAGTTTGCCCCGATGAAGTGCATTCTGGAAGAGTTCACCATAACAAACTTGGTTAGAGAAAAAGACCTCTTTTACATTGGAAAAGTTCACCTCAACGAAATCCCACAGTTTGGACCAAATGAACAGTGAAATTTTCCAACTTTTTCCAGGTTTGATTGGGCATTACTTTGGTGTAAGGAATATTTTTTCCTTACAAGGGATTGAGAAAGCTTTAATTAGAGACCTAAATCACTTGGTTTAGATTTTTCTATAATTCGTTGTGAATTTTTGAAGTTAGGCCAAAATTCCAAGTTTATAAAGGAATAGTAACTCAAGTGGGTATTTTGAAATTTACTAAGATAACTAATTCTAGCTCCCATAATGGGCTCCAAAGTCACATTAAGGTCTCTAATGGATAATAAAGCTATAGAAGAGAGGTGTTACACTGAAAAGATTGGATTTTAATCCCTCCTTGATGCTTATACTTCAGAGGATTATTCACTACATATATTCTACATGTTTAGTGAATAAAAGTAAGAATTTCAATCACTTGGCTACAAGAGACAATCTTAAGTTGGCTTCAATAATGACTAAGGAGACAAGAAACATAGGACAATTGGATTTTAGTGAAATTTGGAGGTTTTATAGTTCCAAATCTAAGATCATGACTATGCTATATCCATGTCTCATTTCTCGGGTCATTAAACAACAAAAGATATGGTATATCAGTAGAATTGGACCCCACATGCATTAATTCACTTGAGCTGGCTTTTATTAAGTCTTCCTAAGCCATTTTCTATCCTCGTTTTTGTGATCCAGCCAAGAGAGGAGAGAGAAGCTGCTGAAAGTGAAGAACCATCAAAGGGAAGGAGAAATCAAGCAAGAATCAAAGGTAAGAAGTGGTTTTTGGCTTTATTCTTCCTTTCTATCAGTTTAGTTTTCTCTCTAAGGCTGTGTATGACGAGTTCCAAGAAGGGTTATTGAAAGGTCTAGTGAGAGAAAATGAGAGATAGGAAGAATTGGAAGTAACAAGCATCTTATATAAATTGTATACATGTTTTGCTACATGTAGATGCTTTGATTGAGTTGATTGAGGCTTGTTATGAATTTTTGGCAATAAACCCGCATCCCTTGGCTATGACTGAATTGATGATGCATGGAAAATGAATGTTTTAAGTTATTGAATCAAAGGAAATTGGAATAGGAGTGATGTTGTGCATGTATATGACAAGAGATATTGCAAAACCTCATTTTCCTCCAATTTGTTATGAATTTCATCTAGCTGTAGTTATGAGAGGAAAAAGGATGATTTTGAATGTTTTAATGCTTCCAATGGATTTAGAATGAGAAATTGTGTAGGGTGAGATCAAGAGCACACTTTTGAAAGCATTAGAACCTCAATTGCCAAAGTTAGAAAGTTAAAGATCTCTAATTGCTAAGCTTGAGTTGTTAAAGTTAGAATGCACTAGTAATGGATTTATATTGATCCCAAAAGCACCATATTATGTGTAGGAGTAAAAGATTGTTAAGAAGTGTGACAAGTACAAGAGGAAGTCATTTGAAGTTAGCTTGGAAAGTAAAGCTTTGAGTGGGAACACTTCTAACTTTTACATCCACATTGCATTTGATTGTTGTATATGTTGATTGCCATGTTATGTGTGGTTGTAGCCACTAACATGTAAATCCTTGCTTATGAGTAGCATGGTTGTAGCTATGCTTTGATTGCCTTGGCCTTGTGCAAGTATGTTAGAAATAAGGTATTGTTGTTCATGTCATGGCATACTAGTTTATATTCAATTAATTATGCATGTTGATGTTCTTGTTAAAAATATTTGCTACTAGGATTTCTTTGAAATCTCACCCTTTCCAATAATAACCAATAGGCATAAATTCAAAGGGAAAAGGCAAGAAAATCCAAGAGTAAGTGGTGATGGCCTCCATGAAGTTGGAATTTGCACCTATGTGTTACATATGAATTTTGATGTATATTTAAATGGCTTTTGTGCAAACTATGGATAAATGTAAAGTAAATCCCTACATTAAGTCATTTTGGTGCTATGTGTTGTAATTAAGTGTGTTTTGAAGTGAAATACATAAAGAAAAGGAAAGAAGCATGCAACTTGGCTAAAAAGGGTCTAAAGCCCTTAAAAAGTGATAAAATAGGATAATTTGAGAAACTGTCCATTAATTTTGCATGCAATTATATCTTTTCACAAGCTTTCTATAGAGTCCTAGTTTACTGAATTTGGACTTATGTGAAAAAGTTATGAGTTTTCAAAGTTCAATAGAAAATAAAAAAATGTGACAACACAAAGTTCACCTTGGCGAAGTGCCTTCTAGAAGAGTTCACCACAGTGAACTCAAAAGTTCATTGCAACCAACTTGGTTAGAGAGGAACTTCCATTTTTGTTGGCAAAGTTTGTTAGGATAGGATTTGACCAAGAGGGGGAGTGAATTGGTCTAATAAAATTTTCGCAAACTTTGAAAGTAAAACAGAGTATGAAAGAAAGTGAACAAAGAGATTTATCCTAGTTTGGTCCACTTGACCTACGTCCAGTCCTCAGAATCCTCTAAGCTTTTCAAATCCACTAATCTCAAAATATTACAACAACAGAAGGAAGACTCTCCCTCTTCCTAACTCAATTCAATCCACTGACACTTTTGCTCATGTCTTTTCCCACTCAAGATTCTCCAATCTTGAGTTACTCTCACAAAATCAATAAATGTATAAGTATATTCTCCTTTCTGAGAATTTAATGATGATCGCTGTAGCGCTAATATCTGAGAGAATGAAAATAGAGGAGGTAGATGAATAACAATAAATTTGATTTCAGTAGATGAGTTCTCTATCTTTTGAAACTTGAATACTTCACCTTTTATAGTTGGGAAGTATTAATTATCCTTTAGAAACATTTAAGTTTCCGTTACTCTCATTCTCGTCGTTCAACTTCTTGCAATAAATGCTTCTGATAGTAGGTATGGTTGTTTCTGCGTTTTTGTCCGTTGAATCCCTTTCCGGTGAGGCAATCAGAGTTCCATTCTCTGTTAATCATTAAAATAAATCAGCATTTATGATGGTAGATGAGATTCAAATAAATGTAGCATGAATAAGGAAAGATTTGAGAATAACGAAAAGCTTCTGACATTCTGTGTTACTGTCAGATAAAGCAAGCTCGATTTACATTTGCTAAAACTCCAGTGATTGATGAAATAGCAAAGAACAATTCAAAGCACTTTTGTTATAACTCGAGTTTTGTAAATAATGCTTGAAAGTTTTCTCATAACTCGAGTCATTATGAAGAAACTCGATTGATTAGAAGTTCATTTGATCAAAACTTTTAGTGTTCATTGGGTTCTAATAAGATTTTTGTCAATACTCGAGTTACAGAACTTGAAACTCGAGTTTACACAAGTTTCTGTAAGTTAAAACATTTTAAGTTCCTTGATACTCGAGTTTCATACTCTAAAACTTCAAGTTTTGATTATTTTGAAATCATAACTTTCATTGCAACTCGAGTTTCATTGGAAGTTTTCAATTTCAACAAGTTCACACCTTAAGACTCGAGTTTTGTCTCCTAAAACTCGAGTTATATAAAAGCTTTTGTTGAAACATCAAGTTTAGAAAGAAGTTTTGAAGTTCAGAAATTTTTCAGACCTCGAAACTCGAGTTATATCAAAACTTTTGTTGAAACTTCAAGTTGTGAAAGAATTTTTGATACTCTCTCTTCGAAACTCGAGTTTTGCTTCCCATAACTCGAGTTCCATCAAAACTTTTATTGAAACTTCAAGTTTTGGAAAGAAGTTTTGTGTTTCAAATACTTTTCAGAACCCGATACTCGAGTTCTGCAACGCATAACTCGTGTTTTAGCAAAACTTCCATTAAAACTTGAGTTCTCGTTGAGAGTTCTGATTTTCTAAAATAGTTTTGGTACTCGAAACTCGAGTTCTATAACACACAACTCAAGTTGTGACAAAACTTTTGTTCAAACTTGAGTTCTACTGAGAGTTTTGGATTTCTGAAACTTGTTTCAAAACCTGACACTCGAGTTTTGACTTCCAGAACTCGAGTTTTGACAACACTTTCATCAAAACTTGAGTTCTCTTGAAAGTTTTGGGTTTTGAAAGCATTTTTATACAATGTAACTCGAGTTCTGAAGCTTATAACTCGAGTTCTCCTAATACTTTCACTAAAACTCAACGATTACTTAAAGTTTTCTGAAAACAATGATTTTTATCATAAGTTGAAAAACATATTTGTTATCATCAAAACATTATCTCAACAAAGTTCGCTGCAGTGAAACCCAAAGTTCGCTGTAGTAAAATCCCCCGGTTTGGACCAAATGAATAGTGATTTTTCCAACTATTTTCAGCTGTGATTGGGGATTTCTTTGGTCCAAGGAATATTTTTCCCTTATAAGGAATTGAGAAAGCTTTAATTAGAGACTTAAATCACTTGGTTTAAAATTTTATAGAATTAGTTGTGAATTTTAAAAGTTGGGCCAAAATTCCAAGTTTATGATGGAATAGTAACTCAAGTAGGTATTTTGAAATTCACAAAGTTAACTAATTCTAGCTCATATAATGGACTCTAAGGGCCCCACTAAGGTCTCTAATGGATAATAAAGTTAGTAAAGAGAGGTGTTACATTGTCACCAAGCACAACACGTAGAGTGTGGATTCAGGCAAATCACACAACAACATTAGGACTCTGATATTATACTTCTATGGGAGCTTTAATGTTAATATAATCACCTTCATAGAGTAAAACACTTCCAAAATGTAATCATCCCAAACTTCTGAGAGCAACTTAGGATAGACCAAAGTGAAATAGAGTGTAACCTTACATGTGGTAAAAGGGAGTGATTGTAAAGGTTTTCAAGTACCTACGTTAAAAAGTTGATTGGCTTTCTTAAATGCGTGAAAAATTTATAAGGTTCTCAAGTACCCACCATTACAAACATGAAATAGGCTTTGGAAGTGTCTGTATTGAATTTGGAGTTGTAATGATTTTTCCAAGTACCTGGGTTAAACATAGAAGTTATTGTGGATTGCAAATCTTAGAGGAGTCTGAGGATATGTAGGTTAGAGAGGGCTAAACCAGAATAAATTTTTGTGTGCTCATCTTAACTTCATCTCTACTAATTTTTGGTGATTTCACTTTTACTATATTAGATTTGACTCTTTGTTTTTTATTAACTTATGATTTGGATATTTTGATCAATTGAGATTTAAATAAAATTTTTTTTTTCAGACAACCAATTCACCCCCCCTCTTGGGTGATAGCCATCCCAACATCAAGTTCTTATTATTAAGTTGGAGTTTCTTAGCCAACCAAGAGGAATATTTATGCATATATATTTATATATAGTTCATTTTGTCCAACAATTCTCCATCTTCATCTTAATCCACTCTTCTCATATTTTCTTCTACAACCAAAGCAAGCAATACAAATAAACGAAGGTTATGAACACGAACAAGAACCTCTTAGTGCACTATAAAATATACACTCTATAAACAACATGAACATATACATAAATACTCGTGTATATCATCTTTGGTTCTTAATATAAGAATTATTTGACTTTTTTGAAAATTATAAAAGCTAAACACATTATTTAAAAGTATTTATTTATTAATATTATTATGTTTGTATATATTTACAAGTTAGGTAAATTAGTTTAGAAAAATGATAAATATAAATGCTTCAACTAAATGGATATTTAGGTCCTGTTTGTTTCTGTTTTCTGTTTTCTTATTTTTCATGACACTTTTTTCTAGTTTTCAAAATTGTTTTGTAAAATTTTTTTTTAAAAGAAAGTTTTAAAAAGAAAAAAAATCTTTTTGGATAATTGTTTTAAAGAAATACATTT
Source organism: Vachellia collinsii (assembly GCA_006871305.1). Classification (NCBI taxonomy): domain Eukaryota; kingdom Viridiplantae; phylum Streptophyta; class Magnoliopsida; order Fabales; family Fabaceae; genus Vachellia; species Vachellia collinsii. The sequence goes on from QFDD01001126.1 coordinate 11,133, forward strand.
GAAAATAAATATACTCGAATCAAAAGGTAAAATTTTGATGATAACTTTTTAAGGGTTTCCTAATTTTCTCAAACAAAAACTAAGAAATGCAAAAATTAAAAAAAGCAACTATAAATTGTTTTTTTTTATTTTAAAGAACAGTTTCTTTAAAAGCAAAACATCAAACAAGGTTGTTTTTATTTTCTTTTTTTAAAAACATTTTTTTTAAATTGAAACAAACAGATCCTTAGCTTTCTTAATCTCCTACAAATAAAATTATATGGGTCCTACATTAAGAATCCAATTAATGTACATATATATAATAGACTTGCCTAGTCACTGTTGGTGCTCTTCAACAATTTTGACATTAATTTCTCTAATACTTTTGATACTTTTGATGTGCATCGTTTTCTTCTTCTTCCTTCCCTTTTCCTTTCTTCCTTTTGCCTTTCTTCCTTCTTTTTCCTTGCTTCCTCCTTCTCCTTTTCTTCTTTCTTTTTCCATGCTTCCACCTTAACACACATACACACACATATATTATCTTCGTTTTTTAATAAAAGAGCCATTTGACTTTTATTGAAAGATTAAGAAAGGTAAATGCATAACTTAAAATTACATGTTTATGTATATCCGTAGGCATATATCTATTTATGGGTTATGTAAATTAGTTTAGAGAAAAATGACAAATATAAATACTTAAACTAAATGGAAATTTAGTACCTGCTTATTTATATTTTCTATTTTCTTATTTCTTATAATACTGTTTTCTTGTTTTCAAAATTGTTTTATGTTATCGAAAGGATACCAAGTAGCTTCATTCATGTTGAATATGACCACATGCTCCCCCACCTCTATTGTGATACAACTATGTTTCATGCTTATGATAGTCTTAGAGGTTTGGAGGAAGGGTGTCCCTAGGATAAGGGTGTTTTCATTAACTAATTCATTAGACATGTCCAACACATAGGAATCATCAAGAAACACTAGGTCCTTAACCTAAACAAGGATATCCTCTATGATTCCCTTGGGATCCCTAATGGACTGATCCTCTAGTTGTAGCACTACACTGGTGTCCTTGAGACCATTGATACCTAGGGCTGTATAGACTGATCAAGACATGACATTAATTGCAGCCCCTAGATCCAACAACATGCCCTTAATGTAAACTTTCCCTATGGTGCATGGGATGGTGTATAATCCCGGGTCTTGGTATTTTGCTAGTAGTTATGCCTTAAAGAGGGAAGACACATTGGAACTAACCTGAATATATTCTAAGGGCCTAAATCTCTGCTTGTCATCACGCAGTTCTTTAAGTGATTTAATGTATTTAGGTTTCCCTTTTAGAATTTGAACTATAGGCACATTGATTTCAAGTCAAAGTCATATTTCTTCTTATTAGCAAAGAAGGCTTTAGGGAAAGGAAGGTCTTTAGAAGTTACTTCCTTACCTACGGGCTTAAAGGCTCCTTGCATGCTTGAGACTGCATTATCTTCCCTTTGCTTGCCTTTATGTGATGCCCTTGCTGCTGTGTCATCATCCTCTTGTGCTCTTTCGTCAGATTTGGTTTTAGGCACTTGGATTTCTTCTTGTCTGGTTTCTTCACCTTGTGTCCTTTTCTTCAGCATGATCTCCTCCTCCTTGGAGCTCTTAGATTTCCCTAATCTAATTGGGGAGAGTGAAGGGCTAACCACCTGCTGACCATATTTAGCCTTTACTTCCCTTTCATCCTCAAAGTGAACTGTTCATCCACTTCTCAGGGTGATAGCATTGAGGGATTTAGGGTTTATCACAGTGTTGGACGAACTACTACTCCCAATTTTGGCTTGCATGTCGGTGATAGTGTTGGACAACTGGGTCGAGTGACTTGTGATTACACCATTCTTCAATGTAAGTGCTTCCATCTTTTTGTTGATGTTAGAGTTATCCATCTTTTTGTTGACGCCACTCTCCTTTAGGTGCCCTTCAATTTTGGTCATCTGTGCTGTCACGCTTTTTAGAAGTTGTTAAGTTTCATCCGCCTAGGCGGTTGCTGATGAACCATGTTGTTGTTCAATGTGGGCATTGCAACTCGAGAATGACCTTGATAGCCACTTGATGAAGCACCGGCTTGATGAAATTGATTTCCATGTCCACCTTGCAATTGAGTGGGTCTGTTAGTTCCCCCACCCCACTTGAAGTTAGGATGATCTCTCCACCCTTGGTTGTAGGTGTTAGAGTAGGGGTCTCTTTGTGAATAATGCCCATCTCTTCCTTAGAATAGAGCATTAACATCCTCCACCAGCCCTGGACAATTTTGAGTGAGGTGCATAAGAGAATCACAGTCTCCACAAGTGGAAGCTACCATAGCAAGGGATTGAGTTTTCGTGGGTCACAAGCTCTCAACCGTGCTTGTAAGCCTCGACATATCTTGAGCAAGTTTCACTAAAAGAGGATCTCTATCAGCCTTGTGATCCCTAATGTCTCTAGGGCTTGCATGTTGTGGGTTCAAAGCAAAAGTCCTAATCAGTTCCCATGCAACCCTGGGCTCCATATTCTCTACTGAACAATTCACAGTGGCATCTAGAACTTGAGCATCATATGTTAGGAGTCAATTGTAAAAATACTAGACTAAATGCTCTTCTAGGATTTGATTGTTGGGGCATCAGTGAGCATCTCTTGGAATCGACTCCAATACTCAGAAGATGATTCATATGCTTCTTGCTTTGCAGCTAAAATCTTAGTTGAGGGAAAGTACTTGTCCAAAAAGGCTTTCTTCAAGCTGGTCTACAATTCATAAGCATTATCAACATATAGTGGTAGATTCATATACCATTCCTTTGCTTTCCCTTCTAGAGACAAATGAAACACTTTTCACATCACATCTTCAATATTGGCTCCCACAAGCTTCATAGACATGCACTGCATGTACAGAGTCCGGAGGTGGAGATATGGATTTTCACCTGCAAGTCCATAGAACTTAGGTAGTGAGTGTATCAATTGACCCTTTATTTCAAAATTAGCATTAAAAGTAGGGAAAACACTAGGCATAGGATCAAAGTTGCCATCAGATTGCTTTAACTCCTTAATAGTCCTACTCCTAGGTTGGGCAATAATTCTGTTATGTCCATTAATTTCCCCTTAATCTGCATGACCATTCCCATTATTAAGTTAGTTAGGATTTTCATTGTGATTCCCAAGATCAACAGGTGGGGGTATTTTAGCCATGATTTCCCTCTTCTACTTCCTCACTGTCACTGGGTGATTGGGGAGGGTCATGCAGAGTGGGTGTATTGGGGGGTTCATTTTCTCTCACTCATCTACCTCTACGCCCTCTCCGCATACAAATACTTTTAAATCACATGCAAGCAAAGCTCAAAGAAAATTGCAATCAAAACTAATATTTACCAAGTATTTGGATCAAAATGAGTATAAACTCAATGAATTTAAATAGTGCTCAGTGAGTTTGAGGTGTATTAAGTGCTATACACTCTCAAAAGTATGTGCAGAAACCAAAGATGTCTGAAAGAAGCAATTCTAGACACTTAGAAAGATTTTTGGTGACAGAGCTCACTTAAGTCTCAACTTTGGTGTTCCAAGTCGTGACTAAAAGTGTACCGAGGACACCTAGGATGGAAGAATGAACATTTAGAAAATTTTAGTTGAAAAAGTGCACTCAGGTTGCGACTTGTATGTTCTAGGTCGTGACCTGAAATGTACCAAGAGCAATTCTTGGGATGAGGATGCTATATGTCGCGATGAGAATGATAGTAGGTCACGACTTCGGTGGTATTGGAGCTGTTCTCGAAAAACAAGTTTGAAAACTCACTAAGTTACTTAGCCAAATGCTTGTAACTATGCACAAACAATGTGAACCTTGCAGCAATTGGTCAAATACTTAGGATCAAGTAAAACAAATGCAAAATGCTGTGCAAAGTTGCAGATGAAAAAGTATCAAAGAAAACCAAGATATTTGTTTGTATTTCTGTAAAATTTGTATGTTATGTAATATCAAAAATTAAAAGTTGAATCTAGAGCTCAACGAGAATCGACCTAAGTCAACAATGGTGATAATAACCAATTACTTGGCTCCCCGATAACGACGCGATTGATCGGACATAGTTTTGTCGCCTCCTAGTTCAATACAAGATGATTGCACCAGAATAATGTAGTATAGTGGGCAACCTATTGTTCTTCTCAAGGAGTGGTTTATTGGTTATCCCAGTCTAAATTGGAAATTAAAAACATGTTGAACTGGGCATGAAAAAAGGGGGTTCGATTTAATAAACAAAAATTGTAATGCATGACAAAGAGAATGTATGTAGTAAATCATTTCGGTCTTTTTGATAAATGAAGGTATGATTTGGATTAAAGAGAATATGTGATCAAATAGGCTCTTAATGATGGGAACTCAACTCTCCTTGCTCTTACTTTGATATGGGAGTTTAATCCTTTCGAGTCTAATTGAAAAACCCCAAGCAATCGCTTAGGTCCAATGATTTAATTAACGAAAATCACTTGAATCCAATTTATTTAACATTTCTTAAAATATTGTTAAACACCACTCAAAATGTAAAAGGATGAATGATGCTCATGTTCTCAATGGATTGCAATCACAACCACAGAAATCCAATGAACAAATAACCACCAACAATCATTGACGACTAGATGAACATAAGGAATCAAATGTGAAATATATCTATACAAATCAACATGAAACAACATCCAATCCAAATACATAGTCTAATCCAAGGATTACAAGTCTATAATCACAGTTCACATAGCAGTGGAAACCTCTAAATCTAGAAATCTCTACAAATGTTCAAATGTAAGATTAGACTAGGAATACTCCCCAATGAATCCCAGAGCTCAGACCTTGTTCTCCATCATCAAGAGGCTAAGGTTTTAACCTCTCATAGCTTGAAGGACACAGTTGTAATCACAATGGTTTTTTTGCCATGGGAGAGATGAAGATGAAGATGGAAGTGTGACATGTGAAGAAAGAAGTGATGAAGAAGGGTTGAATGGTTGGGAATGGTGGAAGATGAAGGGAGATGTTGGAAAATGGAAGGGTAAATGAGTAGAGCTTGGTGGTTGCTTGAAAGAGAGAGGATTGGCCTCCAACTGATTATCCAAACCTGTAGAATGAGTCTGGTTTCATGGTGGCTCCCCCCATTTGGTATGCAAAAAGCTACTGACCTAATCCAAAATGCATAGCTGCATTTGCACACAATGAGGTCGCGACTTAATAAGCACTAGGACGCGACTTAACCAGCATTAGGTCACAACTTCATTATAATAGGTCGTGACCTATAAGGTCAACACAGCCTCTGAAGTTGCATCAAAGTCACAACCTATTATCTATGGTTTAGACTAAAAAAGCCCAATGGCACTCTACTTGTAAATTTATTCCCTTCAATGAACTCTAGCTACTTCCAACTCAGCCTTGGGCTTGAGTATCTCCTTCACATGCCTGCAATAGAAGTAGAGAGCCTTGTTAAGGAATCAAACACTGAAATTTGAAGGCATGTATAGCTAAAAGAGATAATTCACTCATTTTCCTTTTTGTGTCAGTCATTTTCCAATACATGGGTCGATATAGGCAAAAGAGGCTCAATTGCATGCAAGACAGGGTAAAAGAGTTACAAAATGCCCAAAATTAGGTAGGAAAACCATGTAAATATTAGTGTTTATCACTATGTTAATTAAAAAAACAAAGACTTTTGCTTCCAAGTAAACACAATTATGATCATAATGAGCCAAAAAAACATGATGAAAACCTTGAAAATGTCATTGAAATTTATAGACAAATAAAACTCAATCCAATTCCCCCATACTTAGACATTGGTACTCCTAGACAAAACTTGGAATTTGTTCAATAAAGTGGCTTGCAACTAGAATTACCAACCATGCTTAAGAAATAGGAGCTATTAGTTAAAAATCTCCTTAAGAATCAACCAAAGTAGCATGAGGAAATGCTAAGAAGAAAATCAATATGAAAATTTAATTCAAGAGATTGAACAAAAGAGATTTCACTCTAAGGTGTGTGTTTAGTTATCAACTCACTTATTTTTAGATACTTCCACTCTAATGCCTGCTCAGTTCTTTCTCTACCATAAGCTTGTAATAATTCTACCACTCCACTACAAAAACCATGAATTGTAGATCAAGAGGACTTGAGGGTTGTATTGTTGGTGATGGTCAAATGCAATGGATAGAGCCAAGAAAAGAAAACTTGAGTACACAGCATCACGTGCATATTCTTCAACTATGTCAAAATTTAAAAAGTGTTATGAATTTAAAATAAAGGAGAAGAGAAAGAGAGAAAATTGGAGAGCAAGTGGATCTCTTATTGATTATCCGAAGAGTGTATAGTACATATGTGGTGCCTTACATTTATAAGCAAGGATTTACAATATCAAAGATTACATAAGATAATAAGGGGATACAGAATCAGGCATAATGGGAGATATGGACATTCACATAATATTTATAACACTCCCCCTTGGATGTCCATGACTAAACATATGCCTCAATAAAAAATCTCCAACTAAGAAAAACCCAATGGGACAAAACCTAGTAGAAGAAAAAAGAGTACATAGTTTATTGATATACTTCCCAATGCTACCTCATTAAAAACTTTTCTAGGAAAACCCAGTGGGACAAAACCTAGATAAAGGAAAAAGAGTACAACATGTATCAACTCCCCCTCTTAACCACATCACTCAATTTCTCTGAGTTTGCAAAATCACATGTTTGTAGCATGAAGTGACTTAGTGAACAAATATGCTAGATTTTCATTAGAAGGAATTTGTTGAATAATAATTTTAGCTCCTCTTCAAGGGCCAATAGTTGTACCTACACATGTATACAAGTGTAATAAGTAGCATCTACGTAAATGATTAGTTGATGCTTAGATATACCTAAGTATGATAACCTCATCTATAATGCCTTTGAAATAATGAAGAATATATTTTACTCTATTCTATTGTATTTGTAATATTGAAAAACTATATCTTACTAATAGATTAACTACAAATGATATGCCAGGGCATGTGGTATTAGCAAGATACATTGGTGCCTAAATAGCACTTAAGTATGGTACTTCCAGACCTAGTAGTTTTTCATCTCCTTCTTCGCTAATTTCTTAAGGTCTAAAAAGGTTTTTATGAACCTGCAAAGATCTCACAATCATTTGGGTTCATAATGAAAGTGACTTGTCTGAGAAAAACTGTTATAGAACATTCATTTTAAAATCTCTTTGCAAACAATCATTTTCCTTTTGGAGCTCTTCAGGAGTTTCAATGATGTTGATATCATCAACATAGACAACAATAACAGCAAACTTACACACATTTTCATTAAAATGCTCATTCATTGCTTTAAGCCATATAAAGACTTGTCTAACTGAATTTGATTTTATTCTCGAGAGCTTGCATTTGATGCTTCTGGCATCTTGAGTCCTTTAGGGACTTTCCTATAAATATTACTGTCAAGTGTGCCATGTGAATGTACAATCATGACATCTATGAGGCACAAGTCAAGCCGTTTATTTACTGCTAGGTTAATTAAACAACGAAAAGTAATCATATCCACTACTAGTGGATGCATTTCTCCTCAACTTATACAAGATCTTTGTGTAAAGCACTAGGTTATAAGACGTGTCATATATCTCATAACTTTGCCTTTTTCATTTATCTTTAATACAAATACCCATCTATATTCAATCTGTTTTATATCTGTCGGTGTAAGGACTACATGTTCTAAAACTTTTCATTTTTCAATGACAGTAATTCTACATTAATAGCATACATCCATATGACCAATCCTTTTTTTATTGGCACTCAACAATGGATATTAGCTCACAATCCTCATCATTCATTAGATCATATGCTATTTTATAAACAATAATGTCATCAACGTTGACTTTGTTTCGATCCCATCGGATTCCACAATTTATTAAGATCTTAATATTTTCAAATTAATCAGGTACCTAAGTCTCATTTGGGACTACAACATTTTCTTCAAGAGAAAATAACTCTTCAGGAGTTGACTCTTCTAGAGCAAGCAAATTTTCATGATCAACCTCGACTTTACCATCTATATTCTTGGCTCCTTTTCTCTTGAGAGGATTTTAATGTTTTAAACTGATCGATCTTTCATGCTTCAGGCATGTTTTAGATTCATTCATAATAGATTGTCCTTCTGGGACATTGATTCTTATAGGAGCATTTAGCAGCTGGGATATGTGACTTTATCACTCTCTTTGGGTCAATAAATGCTTCTGGCATTTGGTTAGCTAAATTTTGTAAATGAATTATCCTTTGAATTTTCTATGCACATTTATGAGGATCAAACTGAGCCAATGATAATTCATTCAAGTTCATCTATTTACCCAACTGTTTATTTTCTCCCCCTGATGCTAGGAAAAGTAATTTATCAAATGAAACTTGGAAAATCATGTTGTGAAATTCATAACCAACATTTATTCACAGCCTACTTTAAGGACTGATAAACGCTAATACTTACATGGGTTTCCCACTCGATTTTTGGGCATTTTGTGGCTTAATCACCCTATTTTGTGTTAAATTGAACCTCTCCTGCTTCTGTTGGTCATACATTGCATATACAATAACACAAAAGGGAAAAATGAGTAAATTGTGTCTCCCTCAACCTTACATGCTTTTTAGCTCTAGTGTTGTATGCTTTAACAAGGTCTTCTTCATTTTTGCTGCAGATGTCCAGGGGAGATATTCAAGTGCTCGAGGATGAAACTGAAGTGAATGTAATTCATGATAGAGAGGAGTACCACTGGACCCTTTTTGTCGCGACCAAGACTAATGCGTCGCGACTTGTTTGGAACTCCTGGAGCTCTGCTGACCACAAAAGTCATGACATATTTTAAATGAGTCGTGACATTATGCTGTTAAAGTCGCAATATTATCACGTGGAAATGAAGCTATGCGTTTTGAGCTTAGGTCAGTAGCTGGATCTAACTAAAAGGGGAATAATCACGAAAATGTACCTCATTTTGCACTTTTCAGAGAGCAAATCTGGGAGCCATTCGTGAGATCTGAACTCTTCTTCCATTTTCTCAACTCTTCATCTCCATTTCCACCTTCCACACCTTCCCTACCTCCCAATCACTCTCTGCTGCACTTCTTCCATTCTCATCTACCTCTTCTGATAGCTGAACGTAAGAGTGATAACTGCTGTGTCCTTTCAATCATGAGAGGCTAGACTCTTAGCCTCTTGGTGATGGAGAGCAAGACTTGAGCCAGAAATTCATTGGGGAGTATTCCTAGCCTAATCTTGTCTTTGAATGTTTGTAGAAATCTTTAGATCTAAAGACTTCTGCTACTATAAACTAATGTTTGTAGATCTTTAAACTCATGATTTGGCTATGTAATTAGATTGGTTGTTGTTCATATGGATTAGAATTTGAGAATTTCAGATTTGATTCCTTGTGTTCACTTAGTAACAAATGATTATTGGTAATTGGTTGTTCATTTGGTTTCTGTGATTGTGATTGCAATCCGTCAAAAACATGAGCATCAACTACTCCTTCTACATTCTGAGAGGCGATGAACAATGTTTTAAGCAATGTTGTTTGACTTGGATTCAAGCAAATTAACATTAATTGAACCATTGGACCTAAGTGATTGCTTAGGGTTTATTAATTTAACTCAGAAGGATTGATCTCCCATAATTAAGCCAAGGCAGGGATAGTTAAGTTTCCATCATTGAGAGTCTATTCATTATACTCCCTTTTAATCCAAAATACACTTTCAATTACTGAAAACACCAAAAATATTTTACACAAGCATTACATTTCATTCTGTTGCCTTAAACTAAAACCCCCTTTATTTTACATACTCAAGTTTAACATGTTTTTAATAACTAATTTAGACTAGGATAGCGAATAAACCGCTCCTTGAGAATAACAATTGGTTGCTCATTGTACTGCATTACTTTTGGAGTAATCATTTTTGTATCGAACCGGAAGGCGACAAAACCGTGTCCGATCAATCGCGCCGTTGCCGGGGAGCCAAGTAATTGGTTCCCTAGTAATTGGTTAATATCATCATTGTTGACCTGGGTTGACTCTTGTTGAGCTTTAGGTTTAGTTTATAGTTTTAACATTGCATAAGATACAAAATTTTATAGAAATACAAACAAACATCTTGATTTTCCTAGATATTTTTGCGTTTACACCTTTGCACAGGATTTTGCATCTATTCTTGCTTGATCCTAAGTGCTTGAGTAACTACTACAGGGTTTTGAACTTTTCATACATATCTAGTAGTAGTTGGTCAAGTAACTTGGTGAGTTTTTTAGTTTGTTTAAGAAGAGCAGTTCCAGTAACACATGAGTCACGACATAGAAGCATTAAAATGGCAACATTAAGCATTTCCTTTACAGAATTTTCTCTTGGTACACTTTAGGTCATGATGTGTTTGGTTTAAGTCGCAACTTGTTTGCCTTGCTTCATCCAAAAATTTTCTAAGTGTTCACGTTTGCTTCCCTGTGACTCTTGGTACGTTTTGAGTCACGACATTTTACTATTAAGTTGCGACTTCACTAATCTTTGTCACCACAAATCACCTTGATTGTTCAGCATCGCACTTATATTGATTATGTGCATAATTCTGAGAGTGTATAGCATTCACAACACCTCAAACACACTGCACACTGTTACAATTCTCTGAGTTTGCATTAAGCTTGTTCTAATCTGTGGTGCATACCAGTTTTGGCTGCAAACTTTCTCAAAATCTATTTTATGCACAAATTTTAAAGAGTGCTTGCATGCGGAGAGGGCGTAGAGTCAGGGGAGTGAAAGAAACAGAACACCCTAATCACCCACTCTACGTAATCTTCCCCATTCCTCTAGTGAGAGTAAGGAAGTAGAAGAGGAAATTATGGCTGAACCCATTGGTCCTGGAAATCACAATGGCAATCATAATAGACCTAATAACGGGAATGGTCATGAGGGCCAGGGAGAGAATAATGGACATAATAGAATTAATGATCCACGTAGAGGTAGGACAATTAAAGAATTAACACAATCCAACGGGAATTTTGATCCTATGCCCGGTGTCTTTCCTACTTTTAATGCTGATTTTGAGATAAAGGGTCAATTGATACACTCATTGCCTAAATTTCATGAACTTGCAGTTGAAAATCCTTATCTCCACCTTCGGACGCTATATATGCAGTGCATGTCTATGAAGCCCGTGGGTGCGAACATTGATGACGTGATGTGGAAAGTGTTCCACCTATCTTTGGAGGGCAAAGCAAAGGAATGGTATATGAATTTACCGCTCTTTGTGGATCATGCATATGAGTCATGGATTAGTTTGAAGAAGGCCTTCCTCAATAAATATTTTCCTTCCACGAAGATATCTGCTACTCAAAGAAATATCAGCTGTAAAACAAGAGGCCTATGAATCATTCTTTGAGTATTGGAGTCGCTTCCAAGAAATGCTTACTAGATGCCCCAATCATCAAATCTTCGAAGAGCATCTAGTCCAATATTTTTACAATGGACTCCTTACTTATGACGCTCAAGTTTTGGACGCTGCTGCTAATGGTTCGGTGGAGAATATGGAACCTCGAGCTGCTTGGGAATTGATTAGAACTTTTGCCTTAAATAGACAACATGCAAACTCTAGGGAGATCAAAGACCATAAGGGTGAAAGGGATCCGTTACTAGTGAAGCTCGCTTAGGATATGTCTAGACTAACAAGCATAGTGGAAAGTTTGTGACCTCCAAAACATCAATCTCTAGCCATGGTAGCCTCCAGTTGTGGCAACTGTAATTCTCCTATGCATCTCAAAGAGAACTGCCCTGGACCAGTTGAAGAGGTCAATGCCTTGTACCAAGGACGCAATGGACATTATTCACAATGAGATCCTTACTCCAATACGTATAAACCAGGGTGGAGATATCACCCAAATTTTAAGTGGGATGCGGGATCCAACAAACCCAATCAATACCAAGGTGGATAGGGAAATCAGTTTCAACATTTCGGTGCCTCATCAAGTGGGTATCAAAACCATTCAAGAGCTGCAGTGCCTGCACCGAATACCGGCATGTCTTCCCAACAGCCACAAAGAGTGGATTAGACTTCATAGCTATTGAAGACCATGGCGACCCAAATGACTAACATTGAGGGGTGAATCAAGGAAAGTGATGATAGATTTGCCTCTATCACTACCATTTTGCAAGGGATGCAAAAGGACAATTCAGAAGTCAATAAGAAAATGGAAGCACTCACACTCAAGAACAGTGAGGTTACAAGCCACTTGACTCAAATGTCCAATATCGTCACCGATATGCAAGCTAAGATGGGTGGCAATATTCCCTTCAACACAGTGATAAACCCCAAATCTCTAAATGCTATCAAACTAAGAAGTGGGAAAATAGTACATTTCGAAGATGAAAGAGGTGTGACTAGCCCTCCACTTTCTCCAATCAGATTAGGGAAATCTGAAAGATCCAAAGAAGAGGAACTCATGCTGAAGAGGAAAGTGCAAGAAGATGAAATCATTCAAGATGAAACTCATGTGCATTGTCCTAAACTTAGAAAGAAGACTCAAGAGAACGACAATATAGAAACAAGAGTGAAATATAAAGGCAATTAGAGGGAAGAAAATGCAGAATCGAGCAAACAGGGAACTTCAACGTCCGTAGATAAGGAGGTAAATTCTAAGAGCCTTCCTTTTCCTAAGGCTTTCTTTGCTGGTAAAAAGAAATATGATTTTGAGTTTGCAAATGAGACTTATAATCTATTTAACAAACTTGAGATTAATGTGCCCATAGTTCAGTTTCTAAAAGGGAATCCTCAATATGTTAAGCTACTTAAAGAATTATGTGATGACAAACAAAGATTTAGGCCCTTAGAAAGAATCCAAGTGAGTGCTAATGTGTCTTCTCTCTTTAAGGCAGAACTACCAGTAAAATGCCAAGACCTAGGATCCTACGCAGTTCCATGCACCATAGGGAAAGTGTATATAAAGGGAACATTGTTAGATCTAGGGATTGCAATCAATGTCATGCACTGGTCAGTTTACTCAGCCCTAGGTATTAATGGTCTCAAGGATACCAGTGTGGTTCTTCAACTAGCTGATCGATCCATTAGGTATCCCAAGGGAATTGTAGAGGACATTCTAGTTCAAGTTAAGGATTTAGTATTTCCCGCTGATTTTTGTGTGCTAGACATGTCCAATGAGGTGGTTAATGAAAGCACCCTCATTTTAGGGAGACCCTTTCTCCAAACCTCTAAGACTATCATAAGCATGAAACGTAGCTATATCACAATGGAGGTAGGGGAGCATGTAGTCACATTCAATATGAATGAGGCCACTCGATATCCTTTTGATAATGCAAATTTCATGGGTTTAAATGCAATTAACTTAGCTGAAGAGAAAATTAGGGATGAATATGAAATGAATATGCATGATGCACGTCACTTGAATTCACCTAAATTGCTTGATAACCCTTCTGAGCCTGCTGAGTTTTCAGATCATGATTTAATACTGAGTGCATATGATGTGTATTTGGACTCTCTACCATCTGTTTACTCATTTTCAAACTTTTGTTCCCCTGGTATATCATGCAACAACCCTCTTGAAATGGATAGCATGCTTTTGGTACCCCAAGGACTTCCTTTCTCTCTTGAATTAGAATCGTTGTTTGCATGTATTAATGACATTTTTTGTAGCAAGTCTAGTCCAGTTTGTTCTGCAGGGTGTATAGGTGTTGGAAGAGTAATAAGTGAGACTAAATTAGACAATACAAACACCACCTGCCAGGAGAACCTCTCGGTACCATTTAGGTCACGACATGATTGCCAAAATGTAACGACATGTAGAGCCACTTGCCCAGATGACCTCTTGGTACAATTCTCATCGCTACATAAGGGTGATAAGTCGTGACCTGTAAACTCTGAAGTTGCACCTCAGGCTCAAATCAATCCTTCTGTAGTGGTTGACTACGTGGTTGAAGGGCCGCATCTTCCCCCTACCATTTCCAATTCCACACGCTCTAAAATCACACCTCTTACATTGCGTTTTTGAATGAACTAATTTCCAATAGTAATGCAGGTAGAGAGGTGGAAACAACTGTGGAAATTGCTTCTATGAATCAACTTGCAACTGACTCAACCTTTCAAGAAGATTTAGCAATTCAACAGGAAAAAGCTGAAAGCATACATCAAGAGTCTCCAAAGGGAAGTATCTCAAACTCCACTGATGGGCTAAGGTTAATTCCTTCTATTATCCAACCTCCCACCCTAGAGCTTAAGGAACTCCCCTTAACTTGAAATATGACTACCTGAGCACTGAAAATAAACTGCCCGTTATAGTTTCCAATTCCTTGTCTGAAAGTGAGGAGGCTAAGTTGTTGAGTGTCCTAAGGAAGAATAGGGAGGCACTAGGTTGGAAGTTGCCAGACATAAAGGGGTTGGACTCTACTGTGTGCACTCACAAAATCCTTTTAATTGAGGATTGCAAACCTGTTAAGCAAAGTCAAAGGAGGTTAAACCCGTTAATCTCCGATGTGATGAGGAAGGAGGTTGATAAACTGTTAAGAGACGGCATTATCTATGCCATATCAGACAACGAGTGGGTGTCACCGGTACACGTAGTGCGGAAAAAGAGTGGAATAACTGTGGTTAAAAATGAGAATAATGAACTTATTCCTACTAGGGTACAAAACTCTTGGCGAGTTTATATAGATTACAGGAAACTGAATGATGCCACTAGAAAAGATCATTTCTATTGCCATTCATTGATTAAATGCTTGAGAGGTTGGCGGGAAAAGTCATTATTGCTTTTTAGATAGGTATTTAGGGTACTTTCAGATTCCTATAGACCCTAGAGATGAAGATAAAACCACTTTCACTTGCCCTTTCGGTACTTAGGCCTATAAGAGAATGCCATTCGGACTTTGTAATGCCCCTGGCATATTCCAGAGATGCATGTTGTCTATATTTTCTGAATTCATCGAAAAATGCATGGATGTGTTTATGGATGATTTCACTGTGTATGGAAACTCTTTTGATGATTGTCTGAAAAGTCTTGACAAGGTTTTAGCATGATGCATTGAGAAAAAGCTCATTTTAAACTATGAAAAATGCCACTTCATGGTAGATCACGGCATTGTGCTAGGACACTTGATTTCATAGAAAGGAATAGAGGTCTATCACGCTAAAATTGAAGTGATATCTTCTTTACTCTACCCCACCAATTTGAAAGAACTAAGGTCATTCCTCTGTCATGTGGGTTTCTATAGAAGATTCATTAAAGATTTTAGTAAAATAGCTTTACCTCTTTCAAAACTGTTGCAAAACGATGTTGATTTCTATTTTGATTCTGTGTGTGAGCATGCTTTTGATGAGCTTAGGGGTAAATTGATTTCACCACCAATTTTGACCTCTCCCAACAGGGAATTACCTTTTGAAATATCTTGCAATGCCTCAAATCTGAATGTGGGGGCAATGTTGGGTCAAAAAGAGGGCACCCTTTCAAAAGTGATTTCTTATGCTTCTAAAACTCTTGTCGTTGCTCAGAAAAACTACACAACCACTGAAAAGGAGTTATTTGCAATTGTGTTTGCATTGGACAAATTTAGACAGTATCTCATAAATTCCAAAGTAATTGTGTACACAGATCATGCAGCAGTCAAATATCTTTTTCACAAACCTCAATCAAAACCAAGACTATTGAGATGGATGCTATTACTTCAAGAATTTGACGTGGAAGTCAAGGACAAAGCTGGAAACGTCAACCATGTTGCAGATCATCTCAGTAGAGTTCCACCTGATACTAGGGGAGTATTGCCCTCTGAT
>QFDD01001127.1:0-18834 GCA_006871305.1 Vachellia collinsii
TTTGATCCCCACATTTTAACCATTGTATACAAGATTCTTGTGCCCAATAAAGTTCCTTTTGCTCCCATAACTCATTATTTTGTTTTTTAGCTTTGCTATTTCACCAGTTGTGGATTCATCCCAATCCCTCTCAACACAAATTTGTAATCTTGATAGCAGCCTTTTGACCCTCACAACACTATTGCCAAACTCCTTTTTATTCCATTCAACAAGACATTGAGTTAAATTTTCAAGGTTTGCTACTAATTCCTCCATCATCCCACTGTTCTCCCCTCCTTCCCAATTAGCTTTGACTACTTGCAATAAATATGGGTGTCTTAGCCATCTCTCATCAAAGCGAAATCTTGGTGGGGTTCTCCTTTCCTGGTGTTTTAATTCTAGCCAAATTGGGCAATGGTCTGAGCCTATATCCTCAAGTACATGACATTGCCCTTGTGGGAACTGTAACCTCCACTTGCAGTTGACAACCACTTTGTCTAATTTTTCTTAGATAAAATCTACCCTTATCTATTATTATTCCAAGTGAATCTGCATCCTTTTGTCTCTACATGCATCATCTCACAAGAATTCATGAAGTGCTTGAATCTTTGTAGATTCCTTTGAGATGCTTCAACGCCCCTTCCTTATCCGAGTTATAAAGAAGGTCATTAAAGTCCCCCAAAATAGCTTATGGGGTATCCTGAGTAGGTTGAAGATGTTTTAGTTACTCCCACCACCTCAGCTTTTACCTTTCTCCGTGAGGCCCATACACCAGAGACAATGAGCCACAATACAGACCATCAATACTCAGATTCTCAACATGTATAAGAAATCTATAAACTATAACGCCAGGCCTCTGGATCTTCCTACTAGATCAAAATACTGCCCATAATCAAATCCCAACTTTCTCCAAATTTTATCTGATTTATCCATTCGCATTTTAGTTTCGAACAAAAAAACTAGTGCAGGCTTTCATTTCTGACACTAGAACCTAAGGTTTCAAACTTTTAGAGTGGTTCCCAGCCCTTGATAGTTCCATCCAAGGTAACTCATGGTGTCTGGGTGGCTGTAGTTGGCCAACTACCATGTCCTTCTTGCTTCCCCTTTCCCATAAAAATCACACAACAAGGATCTTTTGGTTTTATGCGTTTTGAATTGATATTTTCTTACCTTTTCTGCATGTTGTCCAACCACAAATGTGATATTCTCTTCCATGTCAATCTGAATGAATTCTTTAGTCATCTTTGCTATAAATTCCTTCGGCTTTCCAGGATCATCTTCAATTTCTGCAAATCTGAATTTCCCTTGTTTCTCCAATTTTTCCAAACCTTCCTCAGTAGTTCGTCAGAGCCCAGAGAAACTTGATGAGTCTTTCTCATGAACCTTCCTCTGTTTGGCTGTCGGTGACATCCAATTTTCTTCTCCATTTCTTTTCAGGTTAACTTTCTCCACTTTGTCTACCAAAAAGTCAATGGCCTCCTTTTCATCATAAAGAATCAGAGCCTTACCCTTGCTCTGCCTCTCAAGAGTTTTCAACTTGGTGTCCATTAGGTGATGGATTTGAGAAGGTCCGCCCAAAATCCAATTCGTATCTGTCCTTTTGCATGGCCTAAATTTCATTGTAGGTTATTGAACTATCATCTCCAAGGCTCATACGTATCTCATCATCTAGCCCAATGGTTAGGAGCCCTTTGCCTTTTTCTAGATCGGGCTTGTTTATCAACCCTCCAGAATCACTTTCACACAAGTCGAGACAAAACTCCTCTAACATACTTACATCGGATTGCGTAAAATTACTTTTCAAAAGAAAATTTAAACAAGCTATAAGTCTATCAGATGGGCCCCACATTGACTCTCTCTCTCTCTTTTCTGAGGTCCCTTGTGCACATCTCCAGCATTAAATGATCTCATAGGGTCATACTTACTCCCTGCCTCCACTGTACCCAACACTAGTGACTTGTCATGTTGCCAATCAGATGTCAAGCACATATTTACATGCACGTTTCCATTTTTCCTGCTACCTCTATACTTGCCTCTCTAGTTGGTTGTCCGGTGGAAATCTCGATCCCCTGAATCTTCAACATTCATTCTCACTGGCTGGGCACACATACTAGCGTCAAAAAGTCTCCTCTGTCCATCAGCATGATCATCGTCATCTTCCATGTCACAGCTTCTATTATCGTGTCCCATTTTCCCACAAATGAAATAGAATTTTGCTAATTTTTTCATATTTAACTTTGATCCTTGCATATGGTAAGCTATCAGTCGGGGACATCTAAAAAAAGGAACTAATGCCTTATCCAGCTCCATTTCTACTCTAGCCCGACAGAAACTACGTCCACCATATCTGACATTTGAATGGTCCTCCACTGATACCACTCTCCCTAGTTTGCTCACCATATCTTCTATATTCACCTTCATCTTTCCCTTAGGTGGTATATCATGGAACAACAACCAGAACCTACAAGTATCGATCTGTATTTCACTATCACTTAAGAAAGGTTTTCTCTTCTCCAGGCTTAGCAAATGCTGCCTCACCACCCACGGGCTTCCTTCAAGTACGTTGACCTCTAACTTTCTCTGTGGCTTCCAAGCTGTCGATACCTACTCTCGCACAGCTCTAATGCCAACCTTTGCTGTTGATATTACTCTCCCAACCAAGAATCTATCTCCATCCCGGTCCAAAGTTCACTGCATCTTGAAATCTAGTCCTTCCATTATGTTGCACCACCCTAACTGAACCCCTCACAGGACGTAAACCTTGTTGAGAGTCCGAATGCAAGAACAGACCCAGCTTGGGACTTTACACCTAAGATAGGCGAAGGATGAACCTAAAACTATGTAATGAAGACAACCCGAGAGCACTCTCCAGACGAGAGAAAAAGCTACATATTTAAATACACACGTACATGTATAATATTTTGCTGCATAATAAATTATAGATATTTATATATAATATATACAGTTATATATATTTATACATATATCTATATACATACAATATATAATATTATCAAAAACTAAACATAAATTGAATGATAATTTTATTATATGTGTTTATTATTTTATATATTTGCATTTTATTCTATATAAAATATATTTTTGATTGAATAATAATTTTTATATACTTATATAATTATCTATTTCATAATTTTTATATTTTAAAAATATTATTTTTAATAAAAATGTGATTAATAAAATAAATATTAAATTTCTTGCCTTTAGTGGCAACACAAAAAGTTGCCACTAAAAATCTTATCTTTGACTGCAACTAAAAAATATCGCCATTGAAAGTATGACATTAAGAAACAATGTAAAAAATTGCTGTTGAAAATCTTGCC
The DNA here is from genome assembly GCA_006871305.1 of Vachellia collinsii. Lineage (NCBI taxonomy): Eukaryota > Viridiplantae > Streptophyta > Magnoliopsida > Fabales > Fabaceae > Vachellia > Vachellia collinsii. Next base: position 3,321 of record QFDD01001127.1, read on the forward strand.
TCTAGCAATGACATGAAAAAGTCATTGATGAAAGTGTCACATTTGGTGGGCTGTTGAAAGTCATCGCTAAAAATCATTTTTTTTTTGTAGTGTAAGTGTTTCTCACCCATATCACCGAAAAAAAAATATTTCTCCCCCAAGAATCACATAAACACATAAAAGGTGTTGTTGAGAAGATCTAAAACAAATAATAGGACGGTCTAGGTTGGCAAAATACATGTTCATTCTCCTCAAACAAACAAGAAAAGTATTTCACGATCATGGTTCAGAAGTATTAAGGGTTAAGGTTCTTTCAGCATCAGAGCATTAAGTTTTGAAAATGATGCAATTTTAACAATTATCTTAAATTAGCCTAGTGGGAGATAAATGTTTTAGCTTAAACTTCCTTTATAAAGTGAAAGGGAAAACAAGCAATAAAAAATATAGACACTTGAACCCATTTAGTGGAATTGTTAAAATTATATTTTAAAAATTGTATTTACTTTTACACCAATTGAGAATTTAATTGTACCATATACTCAGGACAAAAAGCTTCATTAATAAAACTGGCTATGGAAAATGCCGTAACTAACTCTGGCAAATTAAAGACAAAGAATTTCCGTTAGAAATTTTGCGATGGAATTTTTTACAGATTACTGACACAATTACCAATGGAAAAAATCACATGGCTAATTCACTGTCCTGAAATAGGAAAACCATTTCATGAATAGAGTTCAAAGTATTAAAGAGCTTCCTTCTATGTTCAACATTTAGGCCTAAAGGTTCCAAACACACCAGTACTACTGTTGTGTATGAATTGACAAATATTATTAACTAAATGTTTGGTTCAAAATGTAAAACTTGTTAGATATTTATGTATGTATGTATTACATTATTTTATTTTACTCTGATTATATCTATATATTCTGATAACACATAATCTTGATTTTTTTATCAGTTCATTTAGTTAAGGGTTCCTTAACTGGTAACGGCTATTCTCAATTGCGATCACTGTGCCGATCTTCCACATCTCTTTCCACTAACGTGTGAGATTCAAGACATCTGATCTATTTAAATTATGGGCTGTATAGATTTCTATTTCATATCTAGCATGGCGAGATTGACTTAGTTACAAGTATTCTTCAACGTACCTATTGGGATTCCATAATTTACTTGGCATATATTCAGATCACAAACAACAAAATCGGGTCGCCGACTCTGTAAGATCATTAGGAAACAGAAGCAATTTATCTATTCTGATATTAATAATTGTATACGATGGCAAAAACAAGCCATATTTTTATTTTTTTATATAGCCAAAAGGTGTATGATACAATTGGGTATATAGGGATATAAAATTGATGTCTGATTGAACCTTGTAAAGGTAACATTTTTTTAATAGGAAGTTATATTGTAGCAAACAAAATTCTTCCTATGGCTTGTTTGGGCTTTAGACGTGTATGCCTCTAGCTCTCTTTTTTTCCCTTAGCATGTTAAGTAAGTACCTTTGAATATTGGTTTTTTCCCCGCTAGGCGTAAGTATCCTCATATAAGAGGAAATCTTATTCAATATACTATTTCTCACTAAACATGGGTACATTTTCTAGCAGGAATTCAAACATTGATTTATCACATTGCGAGAAATTTGTTCTTTCTGTTCAACCCGACTGTGTTGGTACCTTTGAAAATTTTCATTTTGTCTTAAATGGTTAACAAAATTTTCAATTTTTTTTCTAAAAGTTGGTAAAACTTCCTATTTAAAAGTTTTATTTGATTAGAAAAATCATATATACTTTTATATATAAAAAGTACCGATACTTTGTAGGATTTCACATATAGAAAGTACTAATGGAATTCAAATCATTCAAGCCAATAAAATTTTCAAACATATGTTTTCACCAATTATTTCTTGTTCTTTTGGGTGTCGAATAAGTAGTATGCTCTACCTCATGATACTAAAGGATTGTTTGGTACAAGGGATTTGAAGGTAAGGACAGGGAAAATTTTTGTGAGTTAAATTTAAAATGAATTGAAGATGTAGAGTTATAAAATTTTAACAAAGATAAAATATATGATAAAAAAGTAAGAAAAATCAATTAAAAATTTTGAATCATACTTCTATGTTTTTTTGAATTTTACTGAAATTTTTTTTCCTTTCACTCATTTTCCTTCCCTTCTCCTCGTACCAACAAACCTTTGTGTTTGATTTGAAGGAAGGGAATGGTACATAGGGGATGAGAGGGAGGGAAGGGTAAGGAAAGGTAAGTACGGAGATCATTTTGTTTGATTTTATTGAAGGAGAGGTGAATGAAGGTATTTTTAATGATTACTTATTTGGTTGAGGAGGGTAGAGAAGGGAAGCAGTGGTATTAATTTACCATTTTACCGTTAGGCTCACATATATACGCTAATTATATGTTACATAAATTTTAATTAATGTAATAATATATTTATTTTATTTGTAATAAATATAATACTATATCTTCAAAATGGGATATTTTTTTATTTATAATCATATATTTTAATTTTAAATCTATTTTATAATAATATTTTTAGTTATGATAATATATTTTTATAAATTAACTTTATAATAATCTAATTTATTTATAATAATATATTTTTCATTATAATAATATAATTTTTTTCTTTCTAATTAGTTTTGTAAAAATACATTTTTTATTTATTATTAATTGTATAATAAAATTTTTCGCTGTAGGTATTAGTGAAATAATAAAAAAAAAATTTAAATTGCAACTCTCAAAAATTTTTCTCCCACCTCCAAATCCCTCATACCGTTAATTATGTGTACATGTTGCAACTGAGATTTTGGTTTTTATTTTCGTATAAAAATCTTAGATGATATCAACATTATACAAAAATGAAAAGACAAAATTTTATCAAAACATTTTCCAAAACTGATAAATCATTATGAAAATAAAAGATTTCAAATTTTAAATTTGACAAATCTTTTTCCCTGAGAAACAGGTATTTGTTTCAGTTTTAACTAAAAATTTAAAAATAAACTAAAATCATTTATTTGACTAAGTTGTTGACTCTGAGTAGGGGTGAAATATGGTCAAACAGTCTGTTAGCAACCTCCAGATTTGCTTGTTTAGGCCTGCCTGGCCTAGTCTATTTGCCAAAAAGGTCAGGCTTAGGTCTATTTAAAGGCATGAATATGTAAATAGGTCATGTCTGTTTTTTAATGACTAGTTTGTAAGCTTGTAAACTGGCATGTTTACACTTTGAAAAAAATAATTATATTTATATTCTATATACAAATTTATATTACATATAATGTTTATTTATTCATTCTTATATTATAACCTGAAGTTATAATTATATTTATATCCTATATAAATTTATATAATATTTTTATTATTTTATATTGAATAATTTAGATTTATTTATGCCATTTGGTTTTTTTTCGACTTGTTTGAATTCAGCTTACCTGAAGACCTATGGGCCTACTTTTTATAATGCAGGTTTTTTTAATATGCTTTAGGCTAAGCACATGCCCGAAAAAAGGGCTTTAACAGGCCACAGGCTAGGATCTTATAAAATAGAAAATGTTTGTCAACCAAATCAAATAGAATTAAGTTGTTGTTTCATTAACAATCCAATGGATTGTGAGGGATTAGTGTCACGCCCCTTTTATTTAACCCAACATAATCTAGACTTCTTAATTATTAGGCGAAGCTACTCTAAGCGTGGAAGTCTTGTTTTTATAAAACAATCTTTTTCCTAATTTCTTCAAATCGAGCTTTTCTAAAAAATTTTGAACTTTTTAAAATAACCTTTATTTTCCAATTAAAATTGCAAAGTGCTAGGTTTAATCCAGTGTTATCACTCTTTATTTACAGTTTTAAAAAAGAACAGTTTTTCTTTTGAAAACCGTACTCCTCATGTCTACCTTCTGTCTCATATTACTATATACATAATTTATACAATTATATATACATACTCATCTAAGTCATCCAAGCTTATATCAAAATAAAACATTAAACTTGTAATTAAAACAAATTATATGTAAAGGGGGTTCTTCCATCTCCATTCTATTCTTCTCTTATCACTAATTTCTTGCCTTTTGAGCTACCTACCACTGCTCTATTTTGTTGGAAGGGGGGTGAGATTCAAAAATCCCCATAGAAACCACAGTTTATCATATAGTTATATATCTAATTCACAATTATGCAAAAACAAATCACATGTTCATACGAATATCATTTCACATAACACCCTACATCTTTGGAGGGTTAATATAATACCCATGCACCTTCGGAGGGGGCATAAGGAAAACTATCCTTTAGGACTTTAAACATATCATCCCTACACCTTCAAAGGGGACCCAGGGGGAAAACATTCCCAAGGGACTTCGTCACATCAAGCATAACAAATATGGCACAAACAAGCATGAAGAATTAAATACATAAGAATAAAATAAAAAGGGTTTCTACCTATATCCCTTTGTTTACTTTTACCTTCCTCAGTATCCCCTTTTTCGATCCTCCTTGGGGTGTTCTAACAGATGTCAAATTCTAAAATATATATGTATAATATTACGTTAATTATACGTTTATCCAGCTTTATTTAACTCCTCTTTCTCTCTTAATCTCATTTCTACCCTTTTACATTATTTGATTTTCTTTACTTGACTTTTGAATCACTTTTCAACAATTTTGAAAAATCATAACTTATTCCATAAAATTCCAAATACAATGGTTCAAGCTTCTATTTGAAGCTCTCTGTAATCTCTTTCAATAAGCATTACTATTCACTGAATATTAGTCCACAAATATTCTCAAATAAATACTCAAAAGTTGCAGTTTATTAAGCAACTTCCCTCATTTTCCAGATTTCAGAACCAAGCTTTATTGGTTCGTAACTTGTAACTTATGTATTCAAATAATGCATTCTAGTACTCATTTTAAATCTTATTATGAGTACCATTTACAAATTTTCATTCCCTCAAATTCTCAAATATTCCCACATGCACCAGCTCACCTATTTATACACCCACATGTACCAATATGGATATAGTTATACACCAGTAGCATGTATGTAAATATAATCTTACTTTCCAAAATTATCTTTAATGTCCCAGAGACATTTTATAACCTTCAATGAACAACTTCTTAGCACCTTCTTTACAACAGCTTCCAATGATTTATACATACCATATATACTCAACCCCATATTTTTCAGAATCTATATGCACAAATACACACGCTTGTACCTATATATCTCAAAGGAATAAACCAACATTTGCAGTGACCAACTTCCAAAATTTTTAAAATTGTCTATTAAAATTCCTCTACATTTTGTGGTCTTATACAGTCAAAACTCAAAACTTCTCAAAATACTAACTTTAAAAACATCCTCTGATCAGAGTAAAATTATCCCCATTAGAAAAATAATAATACATAGAATAACTTTTATGAAGGAAGTTTCTTTAAAAGAAAGGATTTTAGTTACCTAAATTATTTCAACATAATGGACTCAGAACACATCTCCTCCCTCTCCACTGCGGATAAAAAGGTGAGAGGAAGGAGAGTTGAGGTATTTATAGTACCTCCCCTTCCCTTGCTGATCACTCTCGCCCCTACTCTCTCTTTCTCTTGTCTCTTTGCTTTCTTCTTTTGTCTTTTCCTTCTTCTTTTTCTTCCTTTTCCTTCTCTTCTCCATCTTGCCACCATCTTGTCTCCTGCTCTTCTTCTTTTGACTTTTCCCCTCTTCTTGTTCCTTCTTTCTTTCCATTTTGCTTCTTCCACTATTTCCTTCCTTGCCGACTCCTTGTCCCCTCTTCTCTATTTTTTTCCCATTTTTGTCTTTTGCTTTCTTTCTTCCTTCTTCTTCTATTTTTCTTGCGTCACTTCTTGTTCATGATCTTTTTTCCCCCTTCTCCTTTTTTTTTTTGCTTTTCCAATAAATCCAAAATGCTATAAGTTACTCCAATAATTAACTTTTCCTTGAATTTGACCCTTAATATGTAAAATAATTCTTTTGATAAATATTTGGGCAATTTACTTATTTTCCTCAAATTTCCTTAAAAAATAAAATTATTTCCTAAAACAGTTTTTGTCCCAAAAATTTATTCATACTTATCCAAAATTTTGTAATTGGCTTCCCAAATCATGATTTACATTTTATATCACATAGATCAAATTTTGGGTTGCTACAATTCTCATCTCGTTTAATAAATTTCATCCTCAAACCTAATTTCATAAACCCAGGATATCTCTTCCTTGTCTCTTCTTCTAATTCCCATGTCGCTTCCCTATATGATAATCCCTTCCATGCCACTTTCACAAAAGGTATACTTTTATTTCTGAGTTTTTTCTTTTGCCTGTCAATAATCCTCAGAGGCACAATTTCAAAGGTTAAATTATCCTTAATCTTTATCACTTCATGCTCTATAATATTTTCTGGATCAGGTTGATACTTTTTCAACTGTGAGACATGAAAGACATTGTGCAACCGGCTTAAATGTGGTGGCAGAGCTATCTAATAAGCCATTGGCTCGATTCTTTCTAAAATTTCAAAAGGACCAATATATTTAGGACTCAACTTCTTCGTCTTTATCGACCGTCCTATACCTGTAATTGGAGAAATTTTTAGAAATACATGATCTCCAATTTCAAATTCTAATGGCCGCCTTCTATTATCAGCATAACTCTTTTGCCAACTCTGTGCAGTCAAAAGTCTCTTTTGTATTAACTTGATTTGCTCAAAGGTTTCGTCAATGAGATATGGACCATAAAATCTTCTCTCGGTCAACTCTGTCCAACAGAGTGGTGATCTACATTTCCTACCATACAAAGCTTCGAAGGGTGCCATCTTTATGCTTGAGTGATAACTATTATTATATGTGAACTCAGCAAGCAATAGACACTGATCCCAGCTCCTTTTGAAATCTAGTACACAAGCTCTCAACATATCTTCAAGTGTTTGAATAGTTCTTTCTGTTTGACCATCCATTTGAGGATGATATGCTATGCTAAATCTCAATTCAGTTCCTATAGCTTCTTGTAAAGCTCTCCAAAATCTTGAGGTAAAGCGAGGATCTCTACCTGATATCACATTATTCAGTACTCCATGAATCTTTATTACTTCTCTGATGTAGATATGAGCCAACTTCTCTGGCCTATAGCTAGCTTTAATGGCTATGAAATGGGTAGATTTCTTCAATCTATCCACCACCACCCATATGGCATCGTATTTATTTGTGGTTATGGGTAAACCAACAACAACATCCATCCTAACACTTTTCCATTTCCATTCTGGAATCTTAATTGGTTGTAAAGAGCTTGGTGGCTTTTTATATTCAACCTTCACTTTCTGACAAGTGAGACAATGAGCCACATATGTTGTAACATTAGATTTCATTCCTAGCCACCAGTATGATGATTTTAGACTATGATACATTTTCATCATACCAAAATTTAGTGTGTATCTAGTCTTATGAGCTTCATCTAGAATTCTTCTTCTCAAGTTGGCTTCTGGCGATACATAGATTCTCTTTTTATACCAAATCAAGCCACTCGGCAAAAGATCATAATCTAGCAGTTCGCCATTATCAATCTTAGCTCTATTCACCTGTGCCCATCTATCATTTCCTTGAGCTTTTTCAATCTCATCCCTCAAGTCACTTTCTAGCCCGGAAACACTATAGTTTCCGATTAATATGTTGTTAGATAAGTTAATGTCCATGAAATGTTCTGACATCTCTTGCTCCCTAATTATCATGACTGCCACTTGCATCATTTTACGACTTAGTGCATCAGCTACGATGTTGGCTTTTCTAGGATGGTATTTAATTTCAAATTCATAATCTTTTAGTAACTCCATCCATTGACATTGTCGCATATGCAGTTCTTTTTTATCTTACAAATACTTTAAACTCTTGTGGTCACAGTACAATTCAACAACTGCTCCATACAAGTAATGCCGCCATATCTTCAAAGCAAAGACAACCATTGCAAGTTCCAGATCATGTGTAGGATAGTTCCCTTCATGTGTCTTTAATTGGTGAGAGGCGTAAGCCACAACTCTGCCCTGCTGCATTAATACACATCCCAAGCCATGTTTACTAGCATCGCTATAGACCACAAATGGCGGTTGGGATCTGGAATTATCAACACCGGTGCAGATGTGAAACTCGATTTCAACTCTTGGAAACTATGTTTGCATTCATCGTCCCATGAAAATGGTTGATTCTTCTGTGTGAGCTTTGTCAATGGCAAGGAAATTCTAACAAAATTTTGTATAAATCTCTGGTGATATGTGGCAAGACCCATAAAACTTCTTACCTCAGAGACAGTTTCAAACCTTTTCTAGTTTAGTATTGCTTCCACTTTTCTAGGATCAATGACCACACTATCTGAAGAGATGACATAACCTAGAAATTTGACTTCTATAAGCCAAAACTCACATTTGCAAAATTTAGCATACAAATTTTTTCTGGCTCAAAATACCCAGCACTATTCTCAAATGCTTTTTGTATTCTTCTCTATTTTTTGATATATCAGTATGTTGTCTATAAAAACTATGACAAACTGATCTAGGTATTATTGAAAGATGCAATTCATGTCATCCATAAATAGAATAGGTGTATTGTTCAATCCAAATGGCATTACTAGAAATTCATAATGCCAATACCGAGTCCAAAAGGCAGACTTTGGCACATCATTTCTTTTTCACACAGCTGGTGATATCTTGAACTCAAATCAATTTTAGAAAAGATACATGATCTAACTAGTTGATCCAATAGATCATCAATTCTAGGGAGCGAATACCTTTTCTTGATGACCACCTTATTCAATTCTCTATAGTCAATACATAACCTCAAGGTTTCGTCCTTCTTTTTCACAAATAACACTGTGCGTCCCATAGTGAAAAACTGGGTCGTAAACCTTTTCTCTAGCAATTCTTCAATTTGCTTTTTCAATTCAGCCATTCAATTGGAGCCATTCTATATTGGGCTTTAGATATTGGTCCTGCACCCAGCATTATATGAATTTGAAATTCCACCCCCCTTATGGAGGCAAACCATTTATATCATCAAGGAAAACTTCAGGGAATTCATTAACTACTAGTATAGCATTTATGCTTACCCCAGTTTCCATTTGAGTGAAAAAGAATACCATGAATCCTTGACAACCCTTATGTAGCCATCTCTCAACTTGGCTCAAGGAGATAAAATTCAATGTAGCACTTCCTTCTATAGCCGTGGGTGGAGTAGGTATCATTACTCTTTTGTTGCCATGGTCTAATAGTACATTGTCAACGGTTAACCATTTCAAATCCATAATAACTTCAATTCCCTTTAATGGTAAGCAAACAAGATCGACAACAAAGTCTTTCTGCTCATAACTAATCATACAATTCAAAGAAACACATGGGTAATAGAAATTGCTCCCATTGGTGTGGAGACCACCAAGTCATAGGACAATTTATCAATCTTAAGCCCTAGTCGTTTGGCACATTCAAAAGAGATAAACAAATGGCTAGCACCATAATCAAATAATACTTGTATTGAACATCTATTAATGTGAATCATACCTTGAATCATCTCAGGTGATCAGCGTGCATCCACATGTGTCATTGCAAAGACTTTACCTTGTTGCTTCGACTGCTTATCTTTCAATCTCTACTAGTAGTCTCAGGTGTAATGGCCTGGCTTTCCACATATATAGCATACGTTTTGACCAAAATAACATGGCCTACCAGCATGTGACTTTTCACACTTCGGATATGCTTGTGATTCAGGCACCTTATTACAACATGATAGTCACCTACATTGAATCACTTGTTGTCCCTTCTCACTTATGGTTGAAAGCTCTTGCTTTTCATAGAGGAACTGGCATGATCAGAACTATAGCGATTGCTATAATTCTTGCCAAGGCTATAATTGCACATGTTCATTTCAATGATATGACATGTATCAACAGCCTTGTTAAATCAGTAAATCGATTAGTAGCCAGCTTCTCTCTCTAGCCTGAGTCCTTGTATTAGCTTACTGTGGACCACCTCTCATCATCCCTGCACAGTAAATGGGTGGAATAATGACACAAACAGATAAACTTTGCCAAGTAGTCATCAAAGGACTCCATCTCTAATTGTTTCAACATCAAGAATTCAGTTTCCTTTTCTTCTCTAACCAATCAGGGGAAGTACTTCTCATTGACTTTTTCTTGGAACAACTCCCAAGTGATTGGAGTGCCCCTAGCCATTAACACCATTTCAGTGTTTTTCCACAATCGGTCAACTTTATTTAAAAGAATAGTTTTTCCTTCAAAAACCATACATTAATTATACGCTTATCTAGCTTTATTTAGCTCCTCTTTCTCTTCTAATCTCATTTCTACCTCTTTACATTATTTGATTTTCTTTACTTGACTTTTGAATTATTTTTCAATAATTTTGAAAAATCATAACTTATTTTACAAAATTCCAAATATAATGGTTCAAGCTTCTATTTGAAGCTCTCTGTATTCTCTTAAAATGAGCATTACTATTCACTAAATATAGTCCATATATATTCTCAAATAAAAACTCAAAAGTTGTATCTTATTAAGCAACTTCCCACTTTTTCTAGATTTCAGAACCAAATTTTATTGGTTCGTAACTTGTAACTTATTTATTCAAATAATGCATTCTAGTACTAATTTTAAATCTTATTATGAGTATCATGTACAAATTTTCATTTCCTCAAATTCTCAAATATTCCCATAGCTTACCTATTTATACACCCACATGTACCAATATGGATATAGTTATACACTAGTATGCATGTATGTAATATAATCTTACTTTCCAAAATTATTTTTAATGTCCCATAGAAATTTTATAACCTTCAAAGAACAACTTCTTAACACCTTCATTACAACAGCTTCCAATGTTTTATACATACATATTTACTCAACCCCATATTTTTCAGAATATATATGCACAAATACACACGCATGTACCTATATATCTCACAGAAATAAACCAACATTTGCAGTGACCAACTTCCAAAATGTTTAAAATTGTATATTAAAATTCCTCTACATTATTGTGATCTTATACAGTTAAAACTCAAAACTTCTCAAAATACTAACTTTAAAAATTCCTCTGATCAAAATAAAATTACCACCATTAGGAAGATAATAATGCATAGAATAACTTTTATGAAGGAAGTTTGTTGAAAAGAAGGGATTTTAGTTACCTAAATTACTTCAACAAAATGGACTCATAATGCATCTCCTCCCTCTCCACTACGGATGAAAATGGCGAGAGGAAGGAAAGTTGAAGTATTTATAATACCTCCCCTTCCCTTGTTGATCACTATCACCCTTACTCTTTCTTCTTTTTCCTCCTTTTCCTTCTTTTTTCCATCTTGCCGCCATCTTGTCTCCTGCTCTTCTTCTTCTTTTGACTTGTCCCCTCTTCTTGTTCCTTCTTTCTTTCCATTTTGCTTCTTCCACTTTTTCCTTCCTTGTTGACTCTGTCCCCTCTTCTCTATTTTTTTTTTCCATTTTGTCTTTTCCTTTCTTTCTTCCTTCTGCTTCTACTTTTCTTGCGTCACTTCTTGTTCTTTTTCTCCCCCCCTTCCTTTGTTTTTTTTCCTTTTCCAATAAATCCAAAATGCTATAAGCTACTCCAACAAGTAACTTTTCCTTGAATTTGACCCTTAAATTTGTAAAATAATTCTTTTGATAAATATTTGGGCAATTTACTTATTTTCCTCAAATTTTCTTAAAAATAAAATTATTTCCTAAAATAGCTTTTGACCTAAAAATTTATTTATACTTATCCGAAATTTTGTAATTGACTTCCCAAAGCATGATTTACATTTTATATCACATAGGTCAAATTTTGGGATGTTACAATTAGGTAATAAGATTTATTTAATTACTTATAATTCACATCGAGTCTTTTGGAAAATTAGCATGCTAACAAACACTTCAAAACTTTACTCGTTTCCACAAAACTCATACATTGGGTAGAGAAGATATTGAGATTTGACGTCATTTCTACCTAGGGTTGATATTCATCTCCCTTTAGAAGTTATGATATAATATATATACACACACACACACACACATCTCTACATATATTGGGCTAATATCATATTTACATATATTCTTGTTACCATCACTGGGGGAGCAACTACAAATCATTTTTATGGTGACGTAACTTGGAAGTCATAGTTCTTGGTTTTGGTCTCATTATCTCATCATCCATTTTAGTTATGAAAAACTAGAGAATAAAAAATCGGACCAGACTTATCAGTTTGCACAGAAAACTAGTAATGGTCCAATACAAAGGTTGAATCGGAGGTGAGTTGACACGAATCAACTTGCCTTTAACATGGTCAAAACCCCAAGCCACAGATCCACGCTCACGCACCATTTCACTCTCCTCACCTTGCCATTCTGCTTGCCTGGTGCCGTTGCTCTTGGGCATCATATCAAAGTCAGATCACCCTCTGAGTGTTCTCTCTTACTCTCTATGTTGGAAACTTGGAAGAGAGGAAGCGAGGAGGGAAAAGAGAAGGGGAGGTCGGGAAGTGAGGAAGAGATGATCTTCAAGTATCTCAAAGGAGAAATTCTTATAGGTGATGGAGCTATGATGGCAGAAGGGGAGAGAGAGGCATGGAGGTGGGAGGTGGGCAATGAGAGATGGTAAAAGGCGAAAGAGATGGGATGGGATTTGGGAGGAGTGCTCCCCAGGGGATTTTGGAAAACAAAAAAGTAAATGTTATAGATGGAAGAGAGAGAGAAGGGCATGTATTCCTAAACAATAAAATAACATATAGGAGAGAGAGAGAGGCACATATTCCGTAGCAGCTTCTGCTTAGTAGTAAGTTTAATTTTTAATATTATCAATTAAACATTATTATTTTAATATGATCGATTTGATCCAAGCTAACCTCAATCTGAACCATTAACTCTTGAATCATTATATCGACCGGTTCAGTGTTTGGTTCGGTTTTTTAAACATTGTGAAAAACAATATGCTTCTAATTAGTATAGTTTTATTTATTTTCAATTTAATCTTCTAAATTTAATAGTTTTTCGTTATATTATGAATATGCATTAGTTATAGAAACAAGTTAAAACGATAAAAGTGATGGATCATATAAAAAAATAATTGGCATATGTTAAATTAAAACATTGACAGCAATATGATAACAAGTATTATTTTTCAATTATGAAATTCAAATTAAAAATTAAGCGAAAACGAAAATAGCGCTAATATAGTTTTTTCCCGTGTATAATTTTTTCAAAAAAAAATTATACTCCAACAAGCTAGTGATTAATATTCAGTTTTTTGTTAAACACATGTAACCTCCTAAGAGGTAATCTTATTCAAGATACTACAACATTTGGCCCTTAATGTAAGATCCAGTTGTCTTTTTTTGGGATAAATTAATAAAGCTAATTAACTGATGTATTTATCATTTCCTTTCAAACTAATTTGTTTGACTTATAAACTAATATATAATAATATATATGCATATTTCAAAATATATATTATAATTAAGTGACTTATTTAACTTTTATAATCTCCCAAAAAAGTTAATTGAATCTTATATCAATGATTAGAGGTAGTATTAGGCATCTTCACCCCCCCCCCACCAAACAAAAAAATTCTACTTTATCTTGACTTGTTGATGACTATTTAGTATAATTGACACTGTCGTTTAGTAAAGGTTTATGTTTCAACTATAAATAATACTTCCATTCATTGAGATAAGGTCATATCAAATTGTTATTTCGTAGCTTGATTTCTCATCTGATTTTCCATGTATTAAATAATTTTTTTTCAATACAAATTAATTTCATTCCTTTACTAGCTTGTCGTCCATGTATAAGGCAAAATTCATTTACTAAATCACATAAAAAAGAAAAAGCTGCCGCCTTGCGTTACAATTTACAAGCAAGCAAGCAACCATATTGGTTCTTATGACATTTTATCACTGAAACTTTGTTTTTCCTTTCAAATTACATGAAATTAAATGAACCTCCGTTAAAGACAGCGATGCCCTTTTCCGTGTGTCCTTCTCAGGGACACATGCATGCAACAGGCCCTAGGGGGCCAACCATTCCAACGAGATTCTTTTTTTCTTCACTTAAAAAAAAATTTGAAGTTAGAAGAATATTGAATATGGCCGTCCGTTATATCAACTAAATAATAAAAATAGACATATATATAAGAGGAGAATAAGAATGAGACGAGTGATATAGGTTGAAACAATGGTGCATATCATGCGGCTCTTCACACAAGGCGCTAATATTATATGTATTCATGTCATAGCAGCGCATATTAGTGTTTAGATAGGAAGTTGAGTATTATTATAATAGAAGGTGGGGAGAGGGGAGGGGGGGGGGTTTGCTTCAAGCCTACAACATTACAGAGTGCCGTTAGTGAGTGTATGCTTGTTTGTTCGAGGGAGAAAAACAAAGAGGGCAGGTGAGAGTGGTGGATGATTACATCTGTTTATGGGGGAGATGAGTGATCCGTAAGAGTGGTACAGCAATAACACCTGTCGCCATGGAGCATGATACTCTCTACACAGAGATGAGCATTCATCTCCTTTGTTTTCTTCACGACACAAAGTAAGGCAGTAACAGCTAGTAAGTGGGAGACCCCAACTTCCCTCCCTCCCTCCCTCTCTCTCTCTCAACACCACCTATTATAATAATACTCAACTACCTATCTAAACACTAATATGCACTGCTATGACATGAATACATATAATATTAGCGCCTGGTGTTGAGAGCCGCATGATATGCACCGTTATTTCAACCTATATCACTCGTCTCTCTTATTCTCCTCTTATATATATGTCTCTATTTTTATTATTTATTTGATATAACGGACGGCCATATTCAACATTTTTCTAGCTAAATATTTTTTTTAAGTGAAGAAAAAAAAGAATCTCGTTGGAATGGTTGAACCCTGAGGGCCTGTTGCATGCCCATGTCCCTCAGAGTCAGAAGGACACACGGAAAATGGTATCGCTGCCCGATTCTTTCTTTTCACCATATCGGCCGTTATTGTGCAAATTAAATGAATGTCCCCTTTGTGCAAATAATAAACTTTCCTAGTTGAACTTCCTTGTTGTGAAATTAACTTTCCTAATATTCAAACACCTAATTTGAAAATGAACCTCCCTATTGAGTAAATGAACTTTCTCTAATGTGTAAATAAGCTTCCTTATTGTTTGGGTACTTTACCAAAAACCATGAGCCAATTACTTTTCCAATTAGTGACTTTTGGCCAATTTTCCCTTAAACTAATGGGCTTGTATATTGTTTTTATATTATTTTTCAAACTAAGTAACTATCAAACCACATAGATTTGCGTTAAATACAAAAACTACATATTATATATTTATATCATATTTTGAAAAAACTCATTTCTAAATAGCATGCAACAATGGAATATAATCAATATGCCATTATAAAATATAATATTGTATAATATGTTGCATGTTATAAATATCATATCATTGTGTGGATGTCCATATCTTATTATTATCCCT
>QFDD01001128.1:0-25361 GCA_006871305.1 Vachellia collinsii
ATAGCCTATATACTATATCAATGGGTATAAGTTTCATACAATATCATGGTCCCTCCACAATCAATGACTAATAGTGGTGTATCCATCAAAGGGACTGACTACTCACAAACAAAACATGATTATTATAGCATTCTACAAGAAATCGTAGAGATTCAATATATAGGTTTTCCTCTAAAGACGTTCGTGTTACTTAAATGTGAGTGGTTTGATCTAACACCAAATAGTGGTACAAGAGTTCATGAATAATATGAGACTATTGAAGTTCATCCATTACGGAGGTACAATAAGTATGGCCATCTATATTTGCCTAACAAGCAATGCAAGTCTACTACACACCTTATCCTTGCCGTCAAAAGGCAAATTGGTTAGCCGTTATTAAGGTCAAGACTCATAGCATAATTGATTCTCCTGCATCTAAAACAAACTTACGAGCATTTCAAGTGGATGAACTAGAAGTCGTACTATCAATAATTGTTATTGTTGATGATGATCATAATGATGAATTGAATAACCAAAAAGACTTTGAAATGGCTTATGAAGAAATAGATATGCTGGTTGATTATATGGTTCATGAAGAAGAAGAAGAAGAAGAAGATGATGATGATGATGATGATGATGATGATAATGATGATATTAGTTAAAATGATTCTTATGAAGATGAAGATCAAGATGAAGATGATACACAACTTGTGGTTTTGGCGTTTTGTTATTTAATTCTATGTTCACTTTCATTACATTGGTTTTTAAATTATTCAACAATTATTGTCATTATTTTTTGTGATGATTTATTTTCTATTAATTATTAACTTAAGGTTTACATTTGAACATGTAAATGTCAGGTCGTGACCATAAGTGTGATAGAGAACAAATCAACACTCCATCACTTGTAATAAACCCTAAGGAACTTCACAAATTGCCTTTTCACCATATAGTGACTACATATGCTCCAACTATTAGCAGACCCCCTATCATCCCTCGATATACTGGACCATCATTTAGTTCTTCATCTCCAATTATTAGGCCCTCTTTAGCACCTCCTTCATCATCTCCATCTCCAGTTATGGCTGAATCATCTTCTAGACCCTCATTATCACCTCCTCCATCCTCTCCATCTTCAATTCCATCTCCTAGAACAGATAACTCACAACCACACACTGCTCAGGGTTTTGTTGGTCTTCAACCATGGGGTTATGATATCACAGATGGTTAAACATGGGTATATCCGAACAAGAGAAAGTAAGTCATCATAAAGTTTATATTCTTTCTTGTTAACTTGATTGTAGCATTTATAATTATTTCTTTAAAATTATTGTTAGGTTCAATCCTGCTGTTGCTACCATGCAGAGTATTCTTTCTATAATTTAAAGAAAGTTTGACCATCCGTGTTATAGTTGGAAAGCAATACCCTTTGATTATAGGGAACTTTGGTTCAATCAATGGGCGGTATATCTTGTCTTTACATTATACTTCACACATTTTTTCTCTCATTATGGTTTACTTGTTCTTTCTTAATTTTTTTTTCTTCTCTATTATGTAGAAAAAGTTTAAATGGTTGCCAGAACATGAATATGAGATTAAGAAAAATTGGAATGCAAAGCATGTTTAAATCTTGAGAAATACAATACATATGATTAGACAAGACCTCTTTAAAAAACAAACCAAACCCAATTGGATTCCACATAATGTGATGACTGAGTCAGAAACAATATGGAATTCAGAAGATTATAAGGCCAAGAGTGAGATAGCTAAAGTCAATAGAGCCTCTTCCATTGGAGGCACTCAATACAAAGGTGATAGAATTCCTAATACTAAGCACAAGAGAAGGATGGTAAGAATTTTTTGTTAAATGAAATCATTATTTACTTAATGCATAATATAATACATCTTTATAAATATATAACTGTAGCTTTTAGAATTGGGAAGAGACCCTACATTTTTTGAATTGTTCAAGAAAACACATTATAATGAGAAAATTAGAGAATTTGCTGACCATCGGGTTGCTATAGCTTATGTAAGTATATGTTTATAATTTTTTTGTCATATTGTATCACTGGAATTGTGCTGAAGACCGAAGGCTTGAGAATCTTTTCTTTGACTGCAATTGTATAACTTTGGTTTTAATCGTAGACCTCATGAAAAAGAAATTGTACAATCTACCAAACTTGACCACTATGATCTTTAGGCAACAACTGTTAAATAATACATAACCCTTGACATCGCTCAATGTATATATCAACATGCGAGAGACTATAACATACATACTTTTATGAAATACACCTTGAGTTTTCACATAGTATAAAAGCTAGGTTGTGATCCTAGGACCTAGTAAGAGGTGGGTTGAAGTGAGTGGTCAGCCAGTTTGGAGTTTGGATAGTCCAAACTCAAGTAGTGAACAAGCTTAGCATATTAATTAGATCTGATACCTGGTATAGGGATCACTCAGATTGTGGGCTAGGATTTTCATGAAACTTTTGCACTAGTGGCCAAACTTATCACAGTCTATGTTGACTTACGGTAGAGGCTAAACAGAATTTCTTAGTGTGTCAGTTGGATGTTAATAATGATTTTCTCCATGTTGACCTTGATGAAGATGTCTACATGCATATTCTTTAAGGGGTTCGCACATGAAGGGAAGATGAGAGTATGCAAATTGAAGAATTGTCACGCCAAGCCTCTCAAAAGTGGTTGCAAACTGAGCCCCCTTCCCATGGAACAATATTGCAAGTTACAGACTACTAAAGACGACCCAATAGTTGATGCCATGAGATATGGATGGTTGATTAGAAAGCTTCATTGTTTACAGACATTGCGTATGATGTTAATATTTTAAGCTAGTACACAATTGCACCGCAGCATGCACACATGATTGTTGCTGAAAGAGTGCTCAGCTATTTGAAGTGTTTTTTGGGACATGGCATTTTACTTAATGCAGAGGGGACCTAAGAACTCAAAGCTGATAGTGATGCTAACTAGGGAGGGTGCCCTTTCACTCATTGTTCTTGTAATGGGCATTTTATGTCCCTTAGAGGATCACCAATAACATGGAGGATGCAAAAGCAAAATGTAGTGGCAACATTCTTAGCAGAAGGGGAATATAGGGCAATGGCATGTGTTGTACATAAGGTAATATGGCTCCAATGGTTACTTAAGGATGTGCAAGCACCACAAAAGAAAGGTATACCATTCTATTATGACAAGCAAGTTGCCTTACACATTGCCATGAACCCAATCTTGCATAAGAGAATGAAGCATGTAGAAATGGATTGTTATTCTGTAAGAGAAAGATATCAATCCAGAGAAATAAAGCCCTACAAGGTTTGGACGAAAGATCAGTTAGTGGATATGTCTACAAAGGCTCTTGGGAAAGACAGACTCAAGGCACCCACATATAAGTTGGGCATTTTAGATCTTCATGTGCCAACTTAAGGGGGAGTGTTAGATATTATAATCTAATTTGATGTTATCGGGTATTTAATAGATACTGCTAGTATCATGGAATACTAGGAGACAAAAGAGGATCATGTGGGAAACTATTTGGGAACAAAGATATGCGCTAGGTTATGAAAAATGCGTTCTCCTCAATGTATATATCGGCATGCAAGAGACTGTAACATGCATACTTTAATTAAATACACCTCCAGTTTTCATGAAAATAGTTCCTGTGAATTCTCTAGGAGCCTTTTCTTTCTTCTAAAAGCCTAAACTTATAATATCTTTATCATGTTTTGAAAGATTCAAAATATGCTTTGCACTTGCTTCTTATAAGAGGAACTTGCACAATTAGAAAATAATCAGACCAAGATTCTTAAGTTGGTGATGGTGCAAACTTTATGGGTTTCTTCAATTCTA
The DNA here is from genome assembly GCA_006871305.1 of Vachellia collinsii. Lineage (NCBI taxonomy): Eukaryota > Viridiplantae > Streptophyta > Magnoliopsida > Fabales > Fabaceae > Vachellia > Vachellia collinsii. Next base: position 3,850 of record QFDD01001128.1, read on the forward strand.
AGCTTTGAAGATTGATAGTCCTAATCTGGCCTCATCGATGAATTCATAATGTATGGCCTTACCTAGACTAGATCTTTGAGCTTGGTTGAAAGGAGCTCATTTTGTTAGTTCCCCCACCTACTTGATGGTATCAGAGCCATGTTTATAGTTCAACTAGAACTACATTCCACTTATAATTTTGACTCATTCAAACTATCCTATGGAATTATATAGGTTAACTATGAGAATGTACGTTTAGTTCTATAAATTTACATTAAGTTTTAGTCTAGTCCCTTGAATTTATAAGGTGTATTATTGGTCCATTAATATTAATACCATTAACTTTTATAATAAAAAATGTTGAGTTGGCAAATTTAATTCGGAATCAACAATAAAATATCACAAAAAATAATTAAGTTTTAATTTTTTAATATAATGATTTTTTATATTTAAAAATTAAAGATAAAGGAAAAAAAATCTGAGAATGAGTCTTCTCTATCCCTATTTTTACGATGATGCCCCATCTTATTCTTCCATTTCTCTTCACTTTTATGGCATCCCTTGTTAAAGAATCATCGTACAACTAGGGGTAGAGAAAGCTCATTCTCAATCTTTTCCCTTTGTTTTCATTTTTAAATATAAAAATATTACCTTAAAGAATTAAAATAAGTATTTTTGTGCTATTTTATTTCTTATTTTTTTATTCAAGTCGGGCCATGAGCCCAATCAAAATAAAACTAGAACATATTATGTTTTAGGCAAGATATGCCCATCTTATCTCGATACAAACAGCTTTCCAAACTGGTTAGAGGTTCTTCTCGCATATGCACAACATTGGCTTGAAGAAAGCTCTACTTGTCTAGCCAATTTGCTACCATGTTCCCTTCTTTGAGTGTATACTGTATCTTTATCTCATCATATTTCCTTAGTAGCCCTTCCACCCCCCCCATGAATCTACTATCTCCTCCTCCAAATATCATATCCTCTAAACAATTAACTACCACCTATTTGATTCGATAGTCACTTTACACCCCTATATCTTTTCCAACAACATAACCCCTATTAGCAAACCCCACATCTCCACCTCTTCACTGATGCATCTCCTAAGGCTTCTAGCAAAGCCTCCCAACCACCTCCCATGATGATCTCTAAACACCCCTCAACATCTTGCTACCTTATTTTCTCTTTTTACAGCATCATCAACATTCATTTTTATCCACCCTTCATCTGGCTTTGCCCATTCAGACTCCATAGCTAGTGCCTTTTTCTCCTTCCCTTCACCTCCATTGCCTCCTTAACCTCTCTAGCATACTGCTTAATAATAAGTATCAGGTTTTTTGGCCTCACAAATCCAGAGTCAAACATTAAACAGTTTCTCCAATATCAAAAAAACCACACACAGACAACAAAAGTTATATTCCAGTTTATCCATATACCTTTTTGTATGGTTTTGAAAAAAACCATTCTTTAGTGGGCATCTCAACAAAATTATCAAAATTTTTATTATTTAAAATATGCTCCCACACCTTTTTTACCACCCCACAATCCCTCAAAACATGTGTTACATCCTCTTCATTCAACATACAGTTTGCACAAATGGGTGAAGTGCCTAAGATTTTACTTCACTTCACTGAGGTCAGTAACCCATTATTTACTACCAACCATAAGAAAATCTATACTCTCCTAAGTCCCTTCCATTCCCATATCATGTTCCATACTTTTTCAGCTGTCAATGCATCAAAACCTTTTAATAATCTATACATATCTGTTAATGAGTATAGCCCATGAGCTATTCTCAACCACTTTACTCCATCCTCCTTATCTTCCTCCCTAGGTGGAAGTTGTACTTGTATTCTATCCAAGTATTCTTTCGACAACCATCTACTTAAATCATTCAACCTCCATTCCCTCCTTTGATCAACAAATTCTACCACAACCATACTCTATTAATCTTCAACTAATATGTTTGTACATTTTGTACTCAAAAGTTTTTCCATGTCCAAGCACCTATCTTCCCAAAAATGTGTCTTCCTTCCATTCCCCACTTCCCATCAAATATTCCTAATCATCTTCTCCCATAATTCCTCCAATCTTTTCCACATAATAGAATCTTCCTGATTGACCATAACTTCTCTCGTAATATCTTTTTTCCTTCCATATTTTGCTTTAAGAACTCTTGAGACTAATTTTTCTAGTTTCACCACCATTTCCCAACCTACTTTATAGATCAAAGCATCATTCATTGTTTTCATCTTTTTAAGTCCATATCCCCTGCCTCCTTAGGTAAATAAAGCCTCTACAATCCCATCGAGTGTATCTTCCTTTTGCCTCCCTTGATGCCCCAGATGAATTCTCTTTGCATCTTCTCAATCTGTTAACAAACCCCTTTAGGAATGTTTTACTGTAACATATAATATACTAGAATTTGTTGGGTCATTGACTGTACAAGCTTCAATCTCCCTCATAGAGCCAGCAAATTTCTTTTCCATCTACTCAACTTTTTTCTAAATTTATTAATTAAATAACAAAACTTGTTATTTGAGTTTCTTCCTTCTATGATATACGCTCTGTGATACCTTCCTACCTCTTCTGCTTTTTTGAACCCACACATCTGTATCAGTTCATCCTATTTACTAGTATCTAAGTTTTTTGATAAAATTATTTTTTTTTGTGAATTTACTTTTTATCCAAACATCTCAGCAAATCGATTTAAACACTCCATTACTACCTCCACTTGCTTTTTATCTGCTTCACAATATATCAATAAGTCATCTGTAAATAATAGTTGAGATATTAGTATACTCCTTCTTTCCAATAGTATTGAATTCTATTTTTTCTCATCCACTGCATCATCAATTATGTGGGATAGCTTTTCCATTCCCAACACAAATAAGTACGAGGATAGAGGGTCACCTTGTCGCACCTCTCTAGTAGGTTTAAATTGTGCAGATTTTGCTCCATTCCATAGTACTTGAAAAGCTACTGAGTTAACAGAAGCCTCAATAACATCCAGTATTCTTCCAGCCACTCCAATCTCCTTAAGTACATTCATCAAATACTTCCAACTCATTATATCATAAGCTTTTTCCAAGTCAATTTTAATTGCCATGCATCACTTCCTTCCATTCATTCAATTCATGGTATGTGATATTCCTTTGCAACAATAATATTCTCTTGGATACACCGTTCTGGAACAAAGCTTGTTAGATATGGTGACACCACATTCCTCATTAGTGGCTTCAACCTATTAACCACTATCTTAGACAAAGCTTTATACACAACATTACAAAGTGATATGGGTCGCAGCTAAGACATTGTCTTTGGTTTATCCACTTTTGGTATTAATACAATTAGCGTCTTATTTACCTCTACAATTCTTCTAGGCTCTTCCCACATTCTAAATATCAGATTTATTACATTACCCCCTATTACTTCCCAATTATTATGGTAAAAAAGTACTAGGAATCCATCTTCTCCCAAAGCTTTATAGGCTCCTATATTAAACATTGCTGGCCTTATCTCATCCCCTCTGTAGATTTATTCAAACCATTCAACATTCTTCTTGCCATTGTGCCCCACAACTGTGTAGTACCATACCAAAGCCTATTTTCACATTCGTCCAAAAACAACTTAGAGAAATAACTTTGCACCATACATATCAGCTTGCTCTCATCATCTATCCATCTCCCCTCATCATTTTTCAGCATCAATATTCTATTCCTTCTTCTTTTTGTACTATATTTAGGTGGTAGTATTTAGTATTTCGATCTCCATTCATCAACCACATCCCGCTTGACTTATGAACCAGTGCAATTCTTCTTGTAACAATAATACCATTAGTTTTTGTTGTAATTTCTTACTCAAATCTTCTCAGAAGGGATTTCTTCCCCACCCTAACTTTCTTTGCACACCATCCATCTGAGCTATTAATCTATTCTTTCTTCTCCTTAAGGATCTAAATACTTCAAAATTCCATTTGACAAGAGATTCCTGAAGCTCCTCAAGCACTTAATGGAACTCTTCCTCCTCCTTCCATTCATGCTTTAGAAAATTCATGAACTCTGGTGTAGTAACCACATGGCTCAAAATGGAATAGTTTTTCAAAATTCTTGTTACCCTGCCCTCTTAAGTAAAAAAAGGAGTGGATGGTGATTTTAGTGTGATCTTGGAAGCACACAACTACCGTATTAGGGAAAGTGTACTACCAATTAACATTGCATAGCCCTTTGTCAAGCCTTTTATATATTCTTTCCCTTCCTTCCCATTTCGACCCTCTCCATGTGAATAATGGTCCCAAAGCCTCCAAATCAATAAGTACACATTAATGAATCTAGTCACTGAAAGCAAAGCATCTTGAGAGGCTTGGTCTCGCTCCCCCACTTTGTTCACTTGGAGATGCAATATCATTAAAATCTCCTGCTAGCAGCCAGGGCCATTTAAATCCCTTGCCAAATCATCCCATTTTCTCTAAAGCTCCCCTCTTCTAGTCCCTTGTGGGTTTGTATACACAATTGTGCAAAACCACTCCACTATCTCTTTTTGTCTAATTCTCATATGCATAAATTGAATTCATCATCTCTTTGTAAAATGTCCACCTTATCTCCTCCTCTTTCCAACAAATCCAAGTACCTCCAGCGTAGCCATGGGTCTCGACATGTTTGGAATATTGAAATCCCATTTTCCCCACCACTTCTCTTGCCTTATTTCCACTTATTCGTGTTTCTACCAATGCAACCATATCTGGTTTATTGCCTACTGTAACATTTGCTGCTGGAGTACCTCCTATGGGTAGTTTGTTTCTTTGTATTTGTGCCTTTTTCATAGTAATGAAATATAATTCAGAAGTGTTCAAAAAAAAAAAGAATAACCAAAGCATCATCATCAAGAAATAGAAATATAGTTAATATTAATTAAATGCAATAAATATGTTATAAATACAATTTTTTTATTAACACCCTATTTTATGTAGTGATTGAAAGCAAAGAAAATGGAGAGAAGAGAATATTGTGTAGCAAACAGAAAGAAAATAGACAAGTATTTCAAAGACTAAAATAACACCCTTTTTCACTTAGGAGCACTATTGCTTTGGAAATTTACAAATTGTAGCAATTTCATTCCAACCATTAGTCAAGTTAAATTTAACTGTGATTGATCAAATATGTTGAGCTAGTAGTTTCATGTGTTATCCATGTCACTTTTGTTAAAGTGTAAATTTGCCTAAGAAGTTTTTACTTAAGAACAATATTGCCCTAAAAATTTTCATTTAGAAGCAATGTTGCCTTAGGAATTTTTTGGGTACAATATTACACTGAAAGTTTTCAAATTGTAGCAATGTTACGCTAACTGTTATCCAGGTTAGCTTTGACCATTAGTTGACCAAAACTTGCCAATAATAAAGCCATCAAAATTACAAAATCTCTTTGCCGTTGGTACTCCAGCAACACAAAGATAGGTACGCCTACCTCTTTGATTTTCTCTTCACCAAACAAGTTGCTTTCACCTCTTTATTTTCTCCAGTAGTTAAGACATGATGCATTTTTTTTAATTTTTTTTCTTATTTATAAATCTAACTTGGAAAAATGAAGTAAATGACACATACTTATCATATAAGCATATTTTCTCTTCACCATACAAGTTACTTTTACCTCTTTAATTTTCTCCATTTATTGAATAGGACACATTTTCTGAAAAAAAATTTCTTATTTGGAAATCTACCTCGGAAAAAAAAAATGAAGTAGAGGACATATGAACCTGTTAGATTAGTATATTTGATCAAGTAATAGGTAAACTAAACTTGAATAACATATGGGGTGAAATTTTTACAATTTAAAAACTTTCAGGGCAACATTGCTTTTAAAAAAAACTTTCGAAGCAAATTTGCACTTAACATAAAACAAAAATGATGTGGATTGCCAACTCGGTATATTTGATTAACTTATAATTAAATTTAAATTGAATAACGATCAGGACAAAATTGCAACTTTTTGGAAATTTCCTAGGTTCCTAAAAAATCTTCTGAGCCAACATTGTTCCTAAATAAAAATTTCCATGGCAAAATTGAACTTTAACCCAATAATATATCATGTTTAAATTAAAATCAAATGAATCATCACAATAAATTATATTAATATTATCACAATGAAATAATTTAAAACCAAATTATTTGTTAACGATATATTTAAGAATTTATTGTCAAATGCATTTAAGAATCTAAATTTTTAAGCGGGTGTGCAACATATTTTAAATTATAAGCAAATATCCTTTGTTTTGCCTATAGTTAAAGGTATATTGTATACAATTGAAGAGCTTTTAAAATAAATTTCAGATAAATTTGGAAATTCCACAGTAAATTTTGAAATGAGAAAATTTTCAGTAATTTTTCCTATTTTTTATTGCATACTTTAAATTAAATTAAAAGTATTACTTTTTTATAAGCCGGGAAAATAACCGAAACGAGTCATACGTGATTGGAATGGCTGCACAACATGTTTGCCGCCTTTGTTTCCGATTGATTCAATTGAGCTTCTTTCTTCTTCCTCTTCCTCCTCGTAGCACCAGATTCAAACTCTCTTCTTCATTGCGATTCTCCCATTCTTCTTCAATCTCATCAAATGATCCACATTTAACCAAATCGAATATATTTTCTGTGTTTTTCCACCTCAAAAGAGACTCAAACGATGGACCACACCCCATACTCGACCCCGAGAGGATCAATTTCATTGAGTATAGGAGATTCCGCTGAGCTCGAGGCCAATCTCACCCTCAGCGATAAGCTAAAGATCTTCAAGAGCTCCTCCTTTGATCCCAATGAATACATCACTACCAAATCTCGTAGCATGGCCGAGAAGGTTTGGTTTCTATGCCTCCCATTTTTCTTCTTTTTGCGTGCTGATAAATTCCATGTTTTGAATGTGGGTTCCATTACTGATTTTGGGGAAAATGTGTGTATTATTTATGCCATTGATGGACCTAGAAATGTGAGGTTTAATCTCTTTATCATATGCTAGAAAGAATAATTTATTGTAAAACTGTGGTTTAATTTCTTTATCAGATGCCAGAAAGAATAATTTATCGCAAAGTTTCGTGAGTTAAAACAGGTTTTGCATCTTTTTCCTTCCTAATATATTCATTTAGTTTGACTACTAAGTGTGTTTGAAGGATTCGCTATCTGGGCTAGACTATATCATTATGGTTTTTTGTCAGGCTGTCCTTGTAGTTTTTGTTGAACCTATTCGTCACAGCTTCATATTTACCTGTTAAAATGTCCAAGAGAACAGGTTTGGGACTCTGATAATCCAGATTAGAATACTACTGATAAGTCCCTCGGAAATCCTAAAAGAATGAAACTAGTTTCGTTCCAAGTGTCATTGCACAATGATCACAATGTTCCGTCTAATAAGCACAATTAGAGATGTGTATCAATTACAACACTATAAGATAAATTTCATTGTACAATGTGAACTATATGTTGTCCTTGGTACACACATCACACACGCGCGCGCGCGCGCGCCCGCACACACACAGATCACAGATTTACTATAATGATATATGAGTGCTTCATGGATGTCACTGGGTCCATGTTCAATGCGTTCCTAAATAAGTTTGGTGCAGACCATACAAGTTTTTGTGCCAGTAAATGCTATTGATAATTAAGTAATGCTTAAAGTTTACTGCTTGTTTTGTATATTTATATTCAATCTGTGTTCGCGTTGTTGACAGGATATAAAAATTGCCTGCAATTATCTTCATGAGTTGAAAAGGGCTTCTGCCGAAGAAATGCGCAAAAGTGTTCTTACTAATTATTCAGCCTTCATACGGTAAGTTCCAAATTAGAAATAAAGACAAACATTTCTTCACAATTTGGAAATAGAATTTGTCAGATATTGAAGCTCACTGCTATGAAGGACAGATAAATCTTGAAGTTCCTTCATTACGAAACAATGGCTGCTATTTCAACTAGCAATATGTGCTCCTCCTCAGCCTCTAGTTTGCTTGAAAGGAAGGCATTCTTTAATATTTTTTTTTTTGCTCAACGCACTTTTCAAATATAAATTAGTTTAGAAAAATTTAGATTAACTTAAATAAAAAGATTATTGAACTAAACTAATTATAAAGATATTCAAAAGTATTTCAAAGACACTTTTTAGTTAACTAATCTCTAATATTTTTACTTGTATATTTATTATTTGTTTTATCTGGTATAAGCTTTGCAACTTGAGCTTTGTGGTAATTTTGTTGTTGTATCTTGATCACGCCCATTGCATAAAAGTCTGGTAGAATTGAGACTCATAGTTATAACATCTATATGAGATTGCAACAATCCAATTCTATACAACTTCGTGACCACATAATAATATCTTAAAACCACATAATAATATCTTAAAACCACATGTCATGTACAACTTATAGGGTATATTTGGATGGATTAGCTTTTAGAGAATAGTTTTTATATAGTAGATATCAAAATAACTTATGTAATGTGAAATGACAAAAAAAGATTCAAAGTAATGTATTAATTATTTTATAACTAAAATGACATTAAATTTTTTTTTTAAAGTGTACCATTTATGTATAAATATAAATGAATGAAATGATGAGAGGCCAAATTGTGGATACCACAACATTAACAATAAAGAGACAAGAAAGAAAAGTACAGAAAAAAAAATCAAAATAGCTCAGAGCCCAGAGATTATCAGTGAAGGGCATGTCATTGTTAGCGAAAAGCTGGGGGGAAAGGCTTTTTTCAAAACCATGGTTTTGACACCAAAACCACTGTTTTGGTTCCATAAAGGATTTTTCAGAAAAATTGGATGTTTGGCAAGTAAAATCACAACCATGGTTTTGTTTTAAAAAGGTTCTTATGGGAGGTGTGCCAAACATACCCTTAAGTGAGGTTCATCATTGATATACATATAAGCGGCAAATTTTAAGGAGATTGAGAATGGCTTTCTTAATTGTTACAAAAAATACGATCTATTATTTTATCAAGTGCCTAATGCAATATGCAATCTTTTTATAGTACATCAAAAGAGATCTCAGATCTTGAGGGGGAGCTGCTTTCCATGAGAAATCTCCTATCCACTCAGGCTGCTTTGTTTCATGGTTTAGCTGACAGAAGCCGGCTTGGTTCTTTGATCTCTGCAGCCAAAGATTCTGATACAGAGGACATGCTTAATGAAAAAACAGACCAATCCAAGACAGAGAATTTTCTTACAGGATATCTTGAGAAGCTTGAAGTCCTATTAGCCGAGAAAAGAATAGAAGAAGCCATGACTTCCTTAGAAGAGGGAGACGCCATGGTGGCAGAAATTAGAGACAAAAAAGCTTTATGTCCAAGTGCGGTAGTTGCCTTAGAAGCTGCTATTACGGAACACAGAACTGAGTTAGCTGATCAGCTTGCAGAAATTATATGCCAGCCTTCAACTCGCAGTTCAGAACTTCGTTCATCCGCTTTAGCTTTAAAAAATCTAGGAGATGGTCCTCGTGCTCACACATTAGTCCTGAACTCTCACCAAGAAAAGTTACATCGTACCCTGCAGAGTCTTAGGTCTGTCTCACATAGTGGAGGAGCATACACAGCCAAGCTCTCAAAGCATGTGTTTTCCTCCATTTCACAAGCAATGATTGATTCCTTGACAATGTTTGGTGAAGAAGAGCCTGCATATACTTCTGAGTTAGTGACTTGGGCTGTAAAGCAGGCTGACCACCTCGTCTCTCTCATCAAGAAACATGTTCTGTTATCTACATCATCTGCTGGGAGCTTGAGAGTTTCTTCTGACTGTGTTCGTGTTTGCTTGAACCACTGTTACATCTTAGAGGCTCAAGGGTTAGCACTTTCTCCTGTGTTGTTGAAACAGTTCAGGCCTTTTGTTGAGAATGCACTGAACACAAATTTGATAAGAATCGAACAATGTTGTGCTGCTAGGGCTGCTGTAGATGATTGGTTGCTTGCTTATTCACCTAGCAGCAGGCTTTCTGGGTTAACTTCTGCTGCTTCGTTGATGAGCACATACCAGGCACCCAAGCTTTCTAGCAGTGCTCACAAGTTTAACTCAATGATTCAGGTTCTTACCCTTACTGGCTCTTTTTTGAGATATTAAGAACATGAATAATGGTTTTCACTTAAAGATTTAAACTTTAGAATTGAAGTAGGTCTTGACATGATATTAGAGCTTTTACGACCACTGGTCATAAACTCGATCTATGCTGCGTTCCATTCTCTTGATTGAGATTAAGTTTCAGTTCAGAGTATGTCAGACTGTGCTAGATGTGTTTATGCGGTTCAACATCGTATCATCAATTAGAACTTTCTGGGTATAGGATACTGTTAATTTTTCCCCTTGAGATGCGGAATGCTAATTGGGAAGTGTCAGAATCACTGTATCGTATTGTATAATATTATATTATATAAAAGCTGGATAAAATTAAAATATACTGTTATTTTATTATTTATTGGTTTGACAATTCATTTGCTTTTATAATTTTCGTGCACTTGCAAAGGAGTTGAGATTAGTTATGATGTGAATACCAGTCTAACGCACATGCCAAGGTATTTGTGTTGTCACGTTTTATATTTTAAATTTGACATGTTTGTATTCGTCTCATGTCATGGAGAATATTTATGTCAGTAAAAAATTGAAATGCAATGTTGAGTTTGGCTCTTTTACTTTGCGAAAACCAATCTCATCCTGAAAGTCAGGGACAACCAGTTGGATATTGGAACATCAGTTACTCATTATTGAAGCCCACTCTATTTATTATTTTATTAGTATTATTTATTATTCTTCTTCATCACCTACCTGTGTTATGCTTATATTCTTGACTTTAGGTTCTTCATTGACACGTCTTTCCACTGTCTGAATTCAGGAGTTTTTCGAAGATGTTGGGCCTCTAGAATTCCTAGACTTGGATAATCTTGCATATGAAGGTCTTCTTCAACTGTTTAAATCCTATGTCAATCTCTTAATAAATGCACTGCCAAGTTCAGTGGAAACTGAGAACCTGGAAGGCACAGGGCCAAAAATTGTTAGGGTAGCTGAAACAGAAGCACAACAAGTGGCATTGCTGGCAAATGCATTGTTGCTGGCAGATGAGTTGATTCCACGTTCCGTCATGAAGGTTTTCCAAAGCACCAAAAGTGATGAATCCCAGAAAAGAGCAGGAACAGAGAAATATCAGAGGGCTCCTGAGCAGAGAGAGCTGAAGAAAAGGCTCCAGCGTGAAGTTGATCGCCTGAGAGATAGCTTCTGCAGGCATCATGCTCTTGAACTCATTTTCACAGAAGATGGGCACACTCGTTTGAATGCATTGATGTATTTGAGTATGGATAGTCATGAAGAGGAGCCTGAGTGGTTTCCTTCTCCAATTTTTCAGGTAAATTTGCTTTCACTGTGAGAAATTCTCTGTGCACCCGAAAAAGGGACAGGAAAAGACAAGACAAGAAAGAAAGTAGACTAATTGGGGATAGACTAAAACCATATTAATAAGTATTTCTCAACAGGATCCAAGAAAGTTTTGGGAAAAGACACATAACTTCAAAAGGGTAGATAAAATTGATATGAAGAAACATATAAGCATGTCAAACGAAATTTTTGTGGGATCCACACATCTTTGATATGTTTGTATGTTTATTCGTTAATGGATCGCTTGCAATTTCCCCCTTAAACAGTTCCTACCATCTCATCTGTGAATTACATTTACGAATGAGTGAGAGAGATTAGAGTAAAATAAACAACTTTAATGCGGTGGCTTCCCTTGAGGCTTGCGCCCAAGCACCTCTATAGGGTCTACCTAAAGAATCTTTCATAAGTGCATACTTAAACGTTAACCTATGAACCAAATTTATTGATATCCCCCTTGTATGCTACACTCGCTTGGATCGTTGTAGTTTTTTTTTTCCCTCACTTTGAGGAAACTGTAGTGGTTTTCCCTTTTTGTTTTAATTATTAGTATTATTTTTTTTCACAAAATCTTAAAGTTTAAGGTTAGGCCTTTACTCCATGATATTGTAGGAGCTGTTTTTAAAACTTTCTCGAATGGCAAGCATTGCTACAGATATGTTTGTGGGTAGGGAAAGGTTTGCTACTACTTTACTAATGAGAATGTCAGAAACAGTGATTTTGTGGCTTTCTGAAGATCAAGCATTCTGGGATGAGATTGAGGCAGGTGAAGTGTCTTTAGGTTCTTTTGGCCTTCGTCAGGTAAATTTTATTTTACTTTTGTTGATTATTCCAGTACACTCATTTATAGGCTTGTTTCTTCATTTCTTGTGATGACTTTAATCTTGAACATTTGTTAGGAAAAATCTTATATCAATTGGATAACATTGAAATTTCCAATTATTTGACAAATAGCTCTCCAAATTGATGCCGGAGATCCCCAGTAGAAAAGGCTTGTTATAATTAAATAGGTGCATTCTTTAGCATACAAAGTATGATGTTAACTTCGTTAACTTGGATGAATTTAAAACTGTTTTTATTGAATTTTTTAAATCATCATCAACTAAGGACTAATCTGTTTTGGATGCTAAAGAACTTTTCGTTCCATTAAAAAATTACTTCCTAAAGTAGGTTGAGTGTTCGTTAAATATTTTATTAAACTAGATGGAAAAGCTATTTTAAACTATAGTTTTATAAGGATGTAAAAGTAATGTTGAAACTCCCAAAAAGAAAAGGTTTTGCATAGTTAACTAGGAAAATTCTTATGCACATCCAAAATATTCCCGTGACTTGCTTGGTTCACATATTATCAACTGTAGATTTAATTATCAGTAATTAATAATAGGGTTAAGGTGCAAAAGTATCAATGAACTTTTAATAAAAATACGTTCCCATTAACATTTAAAATAGGAACAAAAATGTTATGAGCATTAAATATAACCGGACACTGTTAGATATGCGTATAGAAAAATAGTGTGGCCCCACCACAAAAAGTAACGGTGTTATGTTATATTCAATGATTTTGATATTTTTACATCTATTTTGAATGTTTATGGTTATTTTTGCATCTCGCAAAGTATATGGTGTATGACGCACTTTTGGTAAAAGTTCGTGAATGTTTTTGCACCTTAACCCTTAATATTATTATGATATTATCAACTAACGAAGGCATCAATGCAGGATAGGTATCAGAATTTTCCATTATTTTTTTGTTAACAAATTGCTTTGAAAGATACTTAGGTGTCTTTAAAAACACCAAAATGGATATACGTTGAAAGTTGAAACTTTTTTCTTTACTTTTTTTGGTGTGTGACTTCCTAATGTTCATAAAACACGAACCTACTAGGTCCCTCAACCTACGATTAATCTAGACTGAGCTTTTGTCAAGCTTAAATTAGAAGTTCTTTCAGAAGGATTTTCTGTACATGTATAAACTTGAATTTGTGTACAGAGGGTGAACCAAATCGTGTGAAGTCTTCTGAGAAAGGTTAGAGGAAGACCGAAATACACTTTTAAAAAGGTTATAGAGAGAAATCTTTTGGTTAATAATTTATCCAGGGATATGGTTTATGATAAAGCTCAATGGCATTGTATGATCTGTGTAGCCAATCCTAACTAATAGGATCAGGCTTTGTTGTTGTTACATAAACTTGAATCCAAATCATTGTGCTTAATTGGAGTCAAGCATTTTCACTGGGATCAATACTTGTTGATTGATATCTCTTGAAATTTTCCAAGTACTTTTCTTTTTACTTAATTACTAGTAACAAGTACAACTACTGTGAAAATGGCTCCAAGAGTTCTCTAAAACACCGGTCACTTTTAAAGGTAGTTTTACATGAGATGAAAATGGTTTTTTTGGGCAATATTTGCTATATTTTAATTATTATTTAATTCATCTATCTTTTTTTAAGTTAGGTAATAACTTGAGTGTCATTTCTTATCCGTACAACTAACAGCCCCCCCTCTTTTTTCTTTTCCTCCTTTTTTGTTTTCTTTTTCTTTCTGTATCAAAGCGTCAATCAGACTTTGCTTTCCTGCGTAAATACTCCCAAACTCACCTGTTTTTTGTTTCATAAAATTGTGCAGCTTTATTTGGATATGCAGTTTGTGATAATATTTGCATCCCAAGGTCGTTACTTGTCTCGTCAGCTTTCCCAAGTTATTAAAAACATGATTGCTAGGGCCATAGAGGCTGTTGCTGCTTCTGGGTTGGATCCTAACAGGTAAATCCATTTAACAGAATCAGAATTTTACATGCATTAAATGTTCATATTTATATGTAAATGACAAACATAAGAGTATTACATGATCAAATTAATGGGAATCATACTGCTTAATGTCCTAATAGATAGCTAATATTTTAATTTGGTATTAGAAGTCTTATGTCACCATTTCATACCATTTTCACTAAAAATTTAGTCAAACATATTTTTGTTTGCTTCTTTATGATTCATTTCATCTGCCCATCTTTTACCACCTGCCACTTGAAGCTAAGAACCTTGAGTGTTTTACTGCAGTGTCCTGCCAGAGGATGAATGGTTTGTTGAAGTTTCTCAAATAGCTGTAGAGATGATAAATGGGAAAAGTACGTATGGCTTTGTTGAAAGAGAAGTTATCAGCCCTACTGCTTCCATATCAGGAAGGTCAATGTCATCAATTCATTCTCATGGAAGTAACTAGCTGACAACACTACATGGGACAGAATAAACTGAAGAGAAAACAACAGTCAGTGTTTGCCACACATGTTGCAGGTAACTCCATTATATCTAATTTGGATCCATGTATCACTTCTCCGTTAAAGAATCTGATAACAAATACTTACACTGGGATATGAACCTCTCCTTTTCCCTTCCCATCCTCTTCCTTTTCTAACCATTAGATTTAACATTTGATCCCTCTCCCACTTAAAGTTTGTTCTTTAAAGATTCTTCACGGATTCAGATCCTCTCAGAATCCCTCTCCCTCCTTTTCCTCTTAGAATCTCATCTCTACCATCAAGATGAAAAAATGGATCACTCAGATGTACTATGTTATAAAATATTATTATAATATTATTAAGAAAACAATGGAATATATTTGTTAAATTCGATTTGGTCAGTTTATACCTGTAGAATAGAAAAAAAAAATTTAATTTATAAAATAATGGTGGAGATGGGATTTTGAGAGGATCCAGATCCATTGTTGACAGCTTCCAACATGGCAAAGATGAATTGCCTCTCATATCTGTGAATCCGTTGCCCATCTGGATTCACATTGCAGGCATGCTTGAGATGAAGGTCCAATGCAGATCAGACCTTCGGCCTTACTTGATATTTGCACTTTGCAGCTTACCAAAAGCGAGATGTGGTAATACATCAAAGTGCTGCCTCGAGATTAAGGTTTTTGTTTCATTACATTGTTTGTGTGTGTGTATTCTATCTTGTTTGATGTCCCAGGAATGATGAAATTGAATTAAACCAACGTATTTATGTTTATTATAACACTCTGCTAACATGCGCTCTCACTTTTGACCCAAAAAAAAAAAAAAAGAGTTCTCACTGTTTCGTCATGAACAAACGAGGATTTATTTGTTTGTTTGTTTATTTCATTTAAGATAAAACTGACAAGATCCACAAATACTGCTGATGCAAACGGGGAACTGATATTGTTTTGGCATTGTCCAAGACTTTGTTTTCTTGTACTGTTTGGGTCTTTGATTCTTTTAACAAAATTCTGTCTTCCAATGTAGCGTAGCCTGTGAAAAGCCATTGGTACTCTAAATTCAGTGCATAGAAACAATTGAGTGCCCTGTTTAAGGGCACATGAGGGCTACGAATTCAAGATTTCCCTTGGGATTTCAAATTTAGGACACAGTAATGGACAAGACTTAAGTTCGTTTGATAAAAATCTAGCATGTAAATATTCTTTTCAACCCAAACCTTCCATGTACACCAGAGTTTCTTTTCAAATAAGAAGCATATGAAGAGCTTTATTTCCGGTCTGAGTGATTTACCATCTCAGCATCTTTAAGCTTGGGCTTTGGAGTACAATGGAATGCTTAACACTATTGAATTAGAATTGAAGATGAGGGAAATTATTGTGATGGTAAAATAAATGGATTGCTTATGTTGGAGAAAACAGAAATAATTGCTTTTGTTTCATTGTTTCTTCTTCTTGTTTTTTTTTTTGGGATCTGACATTTATTTTTTGATCAATCTTTTTAACATTTGTTTTATTTATGTATTGAAAGGAATTACATGCCTGGCATGGGATCAAATGGCCATGGTTATCTCCCCAGAAATCGAAATGTTGTTTTGATTTGACGAAGTCCGTAAATTTAGTGACTGTTGCTCATTTTTTGCTTTTCTAAACAATACTCCCTGTTCTCATTATGAGTGCCTATTTAAATGTAGAACGAAAACCAGAAAGGGAGAGGGAATATGATATTAATGAGAGATAAAAGATAAGGAAGATTTATCATCAATTTTATGGTTATATTTATTAGGATTTTAATTAGAATTTATGTCACAATACAATCACTTTAACCGTTTAACTAATTCATGAAAATCAAAAAATGATAGTTGATTCATCTAATATGTCCTAAATTGAAGTATTTTTTTTTTCACTTTTACTCTGATTAAAGAATGTGGATTAAATAATTATTAATTGACACAAGATTAGAAATGACTATTAATTGACCAAATTAGAAATGAGCATTAATTACAGAAATAAAACTAAAAAAAATGCGTATTAATTATTTTGCAAACGATTTATATTTTAGAATAATTCATTCTCGTATAAACTATTTATATTATGGACAGCAGAGAGTTTTTTTTTTTTTTTAAATGAATGATTTTGGTTAGGATTAGATTAATGAGATTATTTCTTATCTACTAGAGTTTCCTATTTCTATAATTACTTTTGCTTGAAGAATAAGTTAGGGTTAGGTTGTTTAGAGCTTTATGCAAAATTGATTTTGGGCCCGTTTGCCATAATGTTAGAAAAGCATGTTCACGCAAACTAAGATAAAGCCTCTCTTACGTATTTACCTTATAAACCTTAAAATCATGTTAGAAAAATAGTTTTAACCGTTAATTCAAATGGACACATGATTATAGACTTTAAAATCACGTTAAAAAAATAGCTTTAACCGCTAATTCAAACGGGCACATGATTATAGACCTTAAAATCACGTTAGAAAAATAGCTTTAACCGCTAATTCAAACGGGCATATGATTATAGACCTTAAAATCACGTTAGAAAAATAGTTTTAATCGTTAATTCAAACGGGCACATGATTATACTGCTTAATCTTTTAAAGGGCGCTTTTAGTGAGTTACTTCAGCCTGGGATGCTTTATTTCCTTTGACTCCAAATTAAATCAAGTAGAAGTTTAAATATACAATTTTATTTATTATTTTTTTTATCATACTATATTATAAAGCAGCAAGGTGTCCCTCGCGCACTGCTATATTGTTCATCCAATTCTTTTGCAGATACTTCTTCCACGAATTCTTCACTACTTTGTTCACAACCCCATGTTCCTTTGTGCCACTACAATTAAGCTTAAGAAAGATGGAATACCTTACCCATTTACCTTATAAAACTGAATGATTGAAAGAATATTATACCAAATCATTCCGACATGGATATGAAATCATTCCTAAGCTCAGTAATCATCCACATCATATCATAGCACAAATAATTGATGGACAATGAAAACGTATATCATTGATGCATACATATAAATAATATAATTATAGTTTAGCCAAAGATAAACTATAATTTTAGTTATAGGGAAAAAGATCTTTTGGTTAATTATCTATCCAGGTATATGGTTTATAATATAACACAATGACGTCGTTTGATTCATGTAGCCGACCCCATCTAGTGGAACTAAGTTTTATTGTTTTTATATAGTTTATACAAAGATCAGAATCAGTTTAAATCTTTAAGCTCATTCTTTAACTATGTAACACTCTTTTGCAACACCTTATAAGCAAGCTTGTCAGAAAAGCACAATCGAGGCCTTCCCCATCTCAATTCATACAGTGTAGTCAGTCTGAGCCTGAAATGACAAATATGAAAGTGAAGTTCCTTATAGATTATAAGGTCATTTACTATAATGTGTCAAGATATGAAACGCAAAGAAGGTCATACTTGGAATGAACTGAGACAGGCTTCCTTTGCAGTAGCTATTGCTGCAATAGACTCTTCCATTGTCAGATTAGGACTTGCATCCACATTTTGAACCGCCATCATAAATCCATCCATATCGAGTTTCAAGTTATTGAACTTCACAGAATATAGCGAAATATTCATCCTATCACACATCAATAAGTAATGAACGTTCATCATACTTCATAATGAAACCATTTAACTAAAGGAAAAAAAATAGTTTACACCATTTCCTGATTTGGAATGTCAGCTATTTTAATCGTCTCTTCAAGTTAGAGTCTGCTAGCAGTAGTTGAATTAGCGCTTGACTTGAAAGACATTGACTTATGATACTGATTGTTGGGGAAGGTAAAGTCTTTGCAGTGGGAATAAACTGTTTAACTATTGGAAAATTCAGTGAGAGCTTGGATGCATGACCACTGCATACTTCTGGGGTTCTTACATAATGAAAACAACCAGATAATCACATCTTTTTATTTTTTACAAAAATTTTATGCAAACGAAATAAATGTTGTGAAAATCATTACCATTTTCATCAAAACCAACTCTTGCAAGTTGAGCTATCATCACAGTTCGCTGCTCCAATGTACTAAAATCATGTATGTACATGTTAACAGCACACTGATTATATAATACACATTCTATGATATTTTCCCTGTAAGAAAATATGAGTTTTAATTATCTGTTAGAAAGTAAACTATTTAAACTTATCAGGATGTCAATAGTATGTTATGCTCTACATTTCATCAGCAAGAGTCAGTGAGTTTGTTTTTGTTGGAAAATGGGTCAATCCACCCTTGGTGGATTAGGCCCAATCCATTAATGTGGGGTAAAAATGTGATAATTAGATATATGGGGTTAAAAGGTGTAATAATCCCCTCATTATTTAAATTTTAAATTTTAAATAATAAAGTGGGAACAGTTTTCCTACTCTGGAATGTGCACAACCATCTTAAATTTTTAATTCTCTGTAAATAGAGAATGTCTTGCAGAAAACAGGAGAGTTTTTACACATACAAAAAAAAAATTATATAATTCCTCTTGCCAAAAACTCTTTCATCTCAGAGTACATTTGCTGTGTGAAACAACCCGTATCCTATCTTGTGATCTAGTTCGTGTGAGTACCGAGAGCAACCTTCAGTTTTAAATATCACTGAACCCAATAACTTCTGCATGAAAAGGAAGCATTTCTTAGAAAGTTAATTTAAGCTACCAAAGAAATAAAACATATCATTGTTTCATCAATTATAATTACCAAATAGATATTAAACATGCTTATCCTCAGTCTGTAGAAGTATTTCAGATACAAGGAGGAAGTGAAAACATCATCATTTTGGAATGAAAATGCGCCAACAGTAATGTTAAGTTTGTGATTTGTAGCTCTGAATTCCTTGGCTAATTGGTGGAACCTCAAAATTAGCCATGAAATAGTTACTCCCTTCAACAGGATATTGATCAGACTGATTAAACTGGCACTTATTCAGCACTGATGCATGTATCTTAGTCCCCTGTAAATGAAAATACAAAACAAATCAGTTCTGATTTAACTATAATGCAATCATTTAAATATTTATGTTGGTCAACAAACCAACCTCTTCATCTACTAGCAACATAGACACGCTGAACTATTCATCCTTCTAGAACACATTCAATCTTCTCATCACCCTGACAACAATCCTCCATCTGTCTATTCTCTCAGTACTTTCCTTAAGCATTGCAGTCATAGGAGGAGCCATAGCAGAACCAGTTAATAAAGAAAAAAAATATCTTATAGAATATTGCTTCCCAATATGCTGCATAGGCTCACATGTGAACGAACTATATAGAACTATGGATACGGAAATGGCAAGAACTTGGAGGAATTATTATAAAGTCCCATATAAAATAATTAATATCAGAAAGGTCACATTGACAACTCAAGAAGCTCTATTAACAACTCAAACAACTTTTATTGACAACCTCTTGGGACTTTTTTGATATTAATTCTTTTGCATTTGACTTTATAATAATTCCCCTTAAGAACTTTTGGCAGGTTACAAAAATATTTAACCACTCCAATTTGTAAAATTTATGTTTAAATCTTACAGATTTGGTGGCTGAATCTTTATGGAGTCCTTACTCTATATCTGATATAATATATCAATACATGTCATGTCCGTTTGTATTAGCGGTGCAAACTACTTTTTAAACATGATTTACGGGTTTATGAGGTAAGTATGTGAAAAGAGTTTTGTTTTCACTTGCATGAACGTGATTTCTCAATGCTCACACAATGCTACAAATGATAAAATGTATACTTTAACCTATCTTAAGTGATCTTTGGGAAGGGATTTTCTTACGTTCTTGGCTTTTTGGCTGATGATGGGGGATGGGGACTAAGATACCTTTCAAATTACTTCTCCACCAATGTTGAATATAAAAGCTATATAACTAATTTTTAGAGATTAAAAAAAATTTAGTGTTTTGTGAAAAGAGTGTTTTAATTTTTCTGAATTTATCATTTACATTAAAATTAACTGGATGAAAATTAAAAACTCATTAGTTATACAATTTCTTCAGTAATAACTAACGCATTGATTCAGTGATTGTTACTTTGCAACGAGCAAGTATAATTCTGTGTTTCTGACAGTTTATAGCAATGTAATCGAGATTTTAATGTTATATTTTTAGAAAATCTTAAAATGAATATCAAAGTATGGTATCTACCTTTAAATGCATATGAAAATTGACTCCAAATCCTGTAACTGTTAGTGAAATATATGAACTGTTAGGATATGATTTGACTAAAAGGGAGTTAAATTGATCTAATTAAATTTTTCGCAAACTTTGCAAATAAAACAGAGAGAAGAATAATGAACACAGAGATTTATACTGGTTCGGTCCACTTGACCTACGTCCAGTCCTCAGAATTATCTGAGCTTTTCAAATCCACTAAATAACAAATATTACACCAATAATGAAGGAAGACTCTCCCCTTTCCTAACTCAATACAGCCCACAGACACTTTTGCTCATGTCTCTTTTACTCAAGATTCTCTAATCTTGAGTAACTCTCACAGCATCAAAGTTTGAACAAGAATATTCTCCTTTCTAAGAATTAAATGATAAGCACTGAAGAATTTATGATCATTAGAATGAAAACAGAGGAGGTAGATGAAGAACAGTAAATAAGTATTCCAGTAGTTGTGTTCTCTGCTCCTCTTAACTTGCATGCTTCTCTATTTATAGTTGGGAAGTATTAATTGTCTGTTAGAAACATTTTTGTTTCCGTTACTCTCATCGTCTTCGTTCAGCTTCTCGCATTAAATGCTTCTGACAAGAGGTATGGTCGTCTCTGAGATTATGTCCGTTGAATCATTTTCCGGTGAGGCAATCAGACGTTCCATACTCTGTTAATCATTAAAATAAATGAGCATTTATGAGAGTAGATGAGATT
>QFDD01001129.1:0-20727 GCA_006871305.1 Vachellia collinsii
TATGGTTGGGTTAGGTTTCTGGCTTACCTTATCACTACTATCACAAAAGTGTTCTTCGAGCCATTGGTGAAGTAATCGGTCAAATCTTGAGGATTGACCACAACACAAAAGGGGTGGACCAGGTGAGGTTTGCCAAACTAGTTGTGAAACTCGACCTGACCAAACCCCTAGTCTCCATAACCAAACTCAACAGAACCATGCAATTTGTGGAATATGAAGGGCTTCCAACGATCTGCTATCATTGTGGCCGCTATAGGCATCTTGAATCTACTTGTCCTCTAAAAGTATTGCACCAGAATGTTGCCTCCACTTCTTCTACCAGGGTGACGATGCCCCATACTTAGGTAAACGGCCACTCCACTCTAGTCACCCTAGAGAGTAAAGCGCATGAGATCCAAGTGTGTAAGGAGTAGGTCTTTGGGGAGTGGATGAAAGTTCCACGATGCTTGGGTCACTCTATCAGACAAAGCAAGAGGATCATGCATGATGCTTCCTTTACTTATGAAAGTGGTGGAAATTGTTTCAGTATCCTTGATTCCTCGGATAGCATGAATATCAACCAATAAGGAAACCCTTGTACAACAACAGGGGAACATAGTGTACCTATCAGTGTAAGGGACAACCCAAAAGTTTTAATAAGAAGGGTAATGGCACTAAGTCAACAAGCTCCAAAAATAAGATACCTTTGCCAACCCACTCTGCCCTAAATAAACCTAGAAGACCACAGTATACTAGTGCCACAATTTTTAATTCCCCTGTGTACATCGAGTCATGCCTAGCCACAACCCTTGAGTTCGACAAACATACGACTATCCTTCTAATGAACTCATGTATGGATCATGTTGCTTTTGAGGGACAAACGAATGCTGCAACTGGGTCTACTTCTAGGTGGCCCAATACCCCCAATGAGTTCGGCTAAGGAGAGCAGGCCCCCTAGGCCACCAGATAGAAACCCAGCTAAAGGGACGTTAAAATTCACCCAAATGTCAAGCTTAAGGCCAACACGCCTAGGTTCAAGGAAGTTATGGGCAATCCTTCAGAAGAGCTCACAAAGGCATTGGTAGAGGCCTTAAGAGCTTCTATCCTTTTTGATGGAGATGCACCTTTTTCCGAAGCAAGCAAGTATGGATTTGAAGATGACTCCACTTTAGAACGATCTAAATGGGACCATTAATTTAGCATCATCTATGGATAGCTCCATATTCGTCCGGAATTGCCAAGGAGCTGAGTCAGGTAGATTTCACAAAATTCTTAAATCTTTTTCCGTGGTTATCGACTGGACATCATTGTTCTGGTTGTGCCTTGCGTCTCAGGAATACAAGCGGACAAGGTTATTAGGAAAGATCGAGGTGACTGGTTTTTCCGGGAGAATCTAGATTCTCTGGGGCAAAATGTTCACATGAAAATTCTCAAGAATCACAAGCAATTTGTGATTTGTTGGTTAGCGATCCTACATGTGGCAAAGAATTCTTGTTTTCTACTATCTATAGGAGTCCTAATGCAGCTCTTCAATAATGGCTATGGAACGAACTTATTAACCTTCAAGTCAGACCTAGCACACCGTGGCTCTTAGCTAGAGATTTCAATGCTACCATCAATGGAGAAGAGAGGCAAGGTGGATCACAAAGGTTGATATCAGGATGTAAATCATGTTGAGATTGGGAGCCTCAGTGGAAGACTAAAATTTTTCCCAATTCCTTTCAATGTTCTATTGAAAGCTTTTAAATCGCGTAGTTAAGAAACGTAACTTTCTTCGAGCGTTTTCTTTTTCTTTCTTGCTCGGTTTCAAGAATGGCTATACATTTCTCATACCCATTCATCGAGAGGCCCAAAATATCTCTATAGTGTGAGGGATAAATTCTATTTTGACCATTCACATTCCTCTGCATGGAATCCACTAAACCCGAACATAGCATTTATCATCACTTAGTCAAAAGTGACTTTTGACTAGGTCAAAGCTAAATGACTCTCGTATAGAAATCCATGATGATCTCAAGTCAAAGGGCACAGTGACATAATCTTTTGTGAGACAAATTCATGACACGAATCCATGGAACTATCTAACAGTGGGTAAGTTCAGCACTTTATAGTCTTACAAGTGCCAATGACTTTGACTAGTATCTCCATACATTTCAAAGTCATAATAGCCTTATTTTATCTTTGCTCCAGCATAGATGATCGGCCATGGATATTTAGGATAATCCATATGCTTTATCCAATATAATTTATCATAACAAAAACATACAAAGATTATGATAGTGAAAAATAAACAATTCATTAATTAAAATATACTCAAAGTACAATAGTTGGCCCTAGGGTACAATTTCCAACAAATCATTTAGAGGTTTCCTCCATAACACAAGACTAGTTGACCTGAGCTTTTTTTACCAGAAGTTCACGTGGAAATGAGGAGATTATGGTAAGGCTGGAAAAGCACTGGGCAACCGTCAATGGATTGGGGACCAACCCAACAATGTGGTAATACACTTGTGTCAAATGGGAAGTGACCATTGGTCCATTTCATATCTAAAGTGAAGATTGAAAGGATAACACAAAAGCCTTTTTGATTTCTTGCCTCTTGGACGCTTCACCTTTCCTTCAATAATTTGGTTACTAAGAGCTGGAACCCAGAGTAGAAGCTTGCAGCAAATATTGATCTTTTCACTGTGAAAGCTTTTGATTGGAACAACAAAATCTTGGTAACATCGGGTGAAACAAATGTGCGTTGCGAACCAGATTGAATGGAGTCCAATAAAACTTAGAAATGTACCCCTTTTTCTTTTCTCTTATTGAACTTGAGAGATCCTTACTTGCAGAATATGAAACAATTTGCATACAAGAGGAGATTCTTTGGATGCAAAAGGGATGGTGACCGTGATACTAAATTCTACCACACTAAAGCTCTGCCTAGATGTCGACGGAACCATATAATGATGTTGAAACAAGACTATGGGGAATTGGAGGTAGATCCAGCGAAGCTAACCAATATGGTGACTAATTATTTTTTGCAATTTATATTCTTGTGATGACACTATCAGGGTCCATATTCATATTCAGGATTATTTTCCTCACTCTCGACCTCTCTAATGTCTGGACTTGAGAGCGCTGTTACCAAAGAAGAAATAAAAAATGCCGTTTTCAAAATGCAGCCCTTGAAATCCGCAGGAGTTGATGGGCTTCATGCTATGTTTTTCCAAAGCCAATGGGAAGTGGTGGGAGATAGTCTTTTCTAGGAAATTAAAGGAATATTTGAAGGTGGCTGCTTCGACCCGTATTTCAACTGTACTTTAATTGCTCCAATACCTAAGGTTGATAACCCCCAAATGTTCAAAGAGTTCAGGCCAATTAGCCTATGCACCACTATATATAACATCTTAACCAAAGTCATAGTCAATATACCTAAGCCACTAATGCCTCTATTAACCTTGCCTCACTAAGCTAATTTCATCAAGGGACAAAGTATAACTGTTAACATCATCATTGCTCAAAACGCAATTCATTCTATGAGGAAGAAAAGTGGGAAATCAAGTTGGATGGTAATCAAGGTTGACCTTGAGAAGGCATTTGATCAAGTGAGTTGGGACTTCATAGAAAGCACTCTCAGAGAAGCTCAAATGCCCAACAAGATTATATGTCTCTTAATACAATGCATCACCAACTCATCCATGCAGGTGCTATGGAAAGGCAAACTGACTGAAGTTTTTTCTCCCCAATGAGGGATTAGAAAAGGTGAGCCCTTATCCCCTTATCTATTTGTCTTTTGTATGGAATGACTATCTCAAGCCATATGCAATGAAGTTGATAGAGGCACTTGGCAACCAATACAAATGAACAGAGGTTGGCCCTCACTATCCCATTTATTTTTTGTGGATGATCTCATTCTTTTTAGCTTGGTAGCCGACCCTCAAATCCAAACAACCCAGCAGTTGTTGTTTGATTTTTGTCAAGCCTTTGGTCATAAGGTGAGCACTGCAAAACTAGAATTTTTTTCTCCAAGAATGTTCCCCACCAATTAGCCAGTGACATCTATGCCAAGTTAGGATTCCAACGTACAACCCAGCTTGGCATGTACCTAGGAGTCCCCATGCTTCACAGCAGAGTTACTAAGGATACCTACCGAAATCTGGAAGAAAAGGTGCAAGGAAAACTGTCGGGGTGGAAAGCTCAGACCCTCTCTCTCGCAGGGAGACTTGCTCTTGCTCAATCTGTCTTATCCACCTTCCGTTACTACACCATGCAAACTACCAGACTTCCTCAAGCAACGTGTGATAAGCTCCAAAGTTTAATTAAGCAATCTGTTTGGGGAACAACAACGCATCGCAAGGGGGTGCCCCTAGTCAAGTGGAGCACCATGTGTCAGCCCAAAAACCACGTAGGTTGTGGACTCAAGGATCTCATCACTAGTCAGAACTCGGCTTTTTTAATGAAACAAGCCTATATCATCTTGACTCAATCAAATCTTTTTTGGGTTAAGTTCCTCAGGGAATACAAATGGAAGGAGGGTACACTGCAGCCCAACCGTAGTCACAATACTTCACATTTCTGGAGAAGCTTAGGGGTAATCTGGGAGTTCCTAGCGCTTGGACTCAGGTGGAATGTTGGGAACGGGCGAACCACCAGGTTTTGGTCTGACAACTGGATTGGAGAGTTAGGGCCTCTCTTGCTGCTGTCCTTTGCTCCAATTAGTGAATCAGATTTGAAGAAGCCTATTCGTGTTTTATTACCACGTAAGGACAATGGAATTGGTGTGAATTTCAAATATAATTCCGCAGCACATCCTGGAAGGCCTGAGGAAATCCAAGCCGCCTCTAGAATCAGGTCCCCTGACACCCTACTGGTACTTAGGGCCAACAAAGGATTTCACAGTTGCATCTGCCTACACTCTGATTATGCAGGATAAATGAGTGGATGAAGACCCCTTGTGGAAGCTAGCATGGCTATGGCCGGGACCTCAAAGGATTAGAATGTTTCTCTGGCTTCTCATGAACGATGCACTCCTCACGAATAAAGAGAGAGTACGACGGCATATGGCTGATGATGATGGCTGTACAATATGTGCGGGAGGGCCTAAAGACATGGATCACGTCCTACGCAAATGCAAGTTGGCGGCAACGTGCTGGAAACTTATCATACCATCTCAGCTACTATCAAGGTTCCTCGATATGCCCTTCAGCAGTTGGCTGAAAGTTAATCTCAGTTCCAAGAAGAGTAGCCCTTACTAGCGTATGGCTTTTGGAATTGTTTGCTGGCGTTTGTGGAGCTCAAGAAACTGCAAGATTTTCGGTGAAGACTTATCCCCATATAGACTTATTATTGAGTCTCTGGCCTTTGCAGATCACTCTATCAGAGCTCCAGAGCTTCAAGGGATGCTACCTTTAGTTTAACTTCTTGATTTTCTTATTCTAAGTCGTCTCTTACCACTGTTACCAATTTTCTGTTCTGATGTACACTTTTTGAAGTGATAAAATTCCTTTTCACGAGGGGGGGGGGGCGTAGGGGACAATAATAAATGAACAAACTAAAAACATGGAAGAAAAAAATTAAACAATTAAAATCGTAAAAAATAAAATTCATGGAAAAGATGAAAAAAAAACTTAAACTCAGAAAACAAACAAAAAAAAAGTCAAATTCTAGACCCAACCTTACATTTCTTTAATAATTTGCATTTAAAACTACAAATCTTAAGAAATACAATTAATAGGGATAATTTAGAGAAAAAATTATAATGCAAATTGAAACTGATTCAGTACCAATTATTCAAACTAGCAAGACCAAAAATTTCACTAAACAAAATTTAAACATTTAGAAAACCAGCGACGATGCCAAATTTGATGTGCCTATTCAAAGGAAAATCAATTGAATTAGGTAGTGAATATGATTTCGTTGTATATCTAAGAACAATCAAATAAATTAGAATAATTATCAATCAATAATATTTGTAGATAAGGGGATTCAGTTTGTTGTTATGGTATTAATAAGGAAAAGTTTTAAAATGAGTGATAAATATTTATTTAATTTTGTAAATCATTATGTATCAAGAACTAATAAGTATGATAATATAAACAGGATGAGAGGGATTAAAATTATAAAGAACAAAACTTGGATCAAATTACTTATATTTATTAAATTAAGTTTATAAGTAAATTTACGAATGCGTATACATATTTTAACATTTAACAATACAAAATAATAATTGTCTATATTAAAATTTACAAATCTTAATTTATATTATAAGAGCTTACAAAAGAAATTGCAAATATTTATAAGTGAATTTACTAATACACATACATATTTCAAAAAATACAAAAACAACAATAACAACAAAAACAATAAAATTTTGTCTCACTGAGTGGAGTCAATTACAAGAATTGCATGACACCATTATGCTATATCATAAAGCATATCCATCTATTTCAACAAATAAAAATAAAAAATAACAAAATGATTGGAAACCATTGAATATAAGTAACTTGATCTAGATTTTATTCAATTAGAAAATGCTCCTATTAAATTAAATAAATAATTCAAATAAAAAATCCAACATAACCGTCTACGTTTTGTTGTGCAGCAAGAAGAAGAAAACATTTTGGCAGGAGCAAGCATATTTTTCCCTTCAAGATTAAGTTTCACTATTTTGTATAAATTAAAGTTAAGCTTTACAATTTCCTCATTTATATGTGTTATAATTAATATATTATAAATATAATTAATAAAAAAATTATACATAAAATTAAATTAATGATTTATTATTTTGATTGACAGAAGGATAATTGATATATCCTAAATAGAGTCAAGGGTTTTTAATGAAAATAGACCCTTTCCTGGTTAACTAGACTACCCAGAATATTTTTTAATTCTACTATGTTTAATTCTTTTTTTTTTATTTTAACTATTAATAGTTCAATTTTCTATGTATTATGCATCCTTTAAAATTGAAATGATATTAAGATATGAAAAAACATGTTGTGAAATCTAGTAGCCTAAGAGCTTGTCTGGATTATTGTTTGCAATACTGAAGTTTTCACAAACCATACAGTTAGCGACTTGAAATTAGGGAGAATGTTGGTCATTGTA
Organism: Vachellia collinsii; assembly: GCA_006871305.1. Taxonomy (NCBI): domain Eukaryota; kingdom Viridiplantae; phylum Streptophyta; class Magnoliopsida; order Fabales; family Fabaceae; genus Vachellia; species Vachellia collinsii. Next base: position 7,075 of record QFDD01001129.1, read on the forward strand.
ATATGAAAATCTAAGAGCTTGTTCTTTTTTTTTTTTTTAAAGGTCATAACTCATGCACTTATTATATTTTTTAGAAAATTCGAACTCATAGCCTCATTTTTACCAAATACCTTTTTTATAAGCACATATATCTTCTTATCGAGTCCAATCTTAAGAGTAGTTTAGTGTTATTTTTAATAAAAACTTAAGAGGAGTTTAGTGTTACCTTTTTTATAAGCACATTATTGTAAGGATTAGTCCTTCCAGCAGATCTAACCCTATTGGTTATTTTTAATAAAAACTTAAGAGGAGTTTAGTGTTACTAGAGTACTGTAGGCTCTTGAGCTTGGATGATATGATGCAAAAGCATGTTTAGATTTATAATGACTAAAAACATTATTTTTGTTAGATATTTATATATAATTGATATCTTTAAGAAGATATTAAAAACTAAAATTAAAATTAAAATGAGTCAATGCATTATTATAGGAATATCTGTAAATAGTAGGACATAAGATTTATACATCACATATGATAAAATAGAATTATGAACAAAATGTCATTTTCATTAATTATGAATGATACAATGAATTAAATAAGTATTTTAAATTATTATTCTTTTTTTATATATGAGTCAATTTATTAAGCAGACAAGTGAATTGATACCGACAAAGTTGGGCCTATAAGACCCTAAATCCGAAACAAAGAGTAACAAACAAACTCATTGAGCAACAACCAAAAAAAAAAGCAAAAAGGCCCAACCAGTTGAAAGTCCACTCACTAAAAACAGTGAAAAGACAATGTAGGCAAACTTGTAGGCTGCAGGAGCATTGTCGTTGAGAGTGGTGAAGATAGACAACTCGATTTTTTTTAGAATTTTTATTATATATAAATAGATATATATGTGAAAATAATCAAATTTACATTTCAGGCCTCATTTCAAAAAAGTTTTGTTAGTAAATAGTGAGTTAAAGTGTAATTCCTCCTAAAGTTTTCTTTCCCATGATTGCAATTTGAATCCTTAAGTTTTTTCAAACACAATTTACCCATTCATATTCCCTTCTTTTTGGGCTAAGTACACACATTCTTTTATTGGAGACAATCTTGATTAAGGAACTATGGGGCATTTGATATAAGCATTTCTCACAACAAAAGTTTAAATATTAATTCACTATATTATAAGAAATTATCCTCCTCCATTACACCCAACGACCCTTGGTTGGTATTCCATTTTGGTGCAATATAATTTGGACCCAAGCTAATGCTTGGGCTAAATGGCATCACACGCGCCACATTGGCCCAAAAACCATGTTACATTCAAGATCTCTTGGAAGATGATTGAGGATTGCAAACAAGATATATAGCTTTGTTTGTCTTAATGTTGAAAAATTACTTTTACGTAAATTGAGATAAAACTTTTTTCACTTCATAAACCATAAATAACGTTGAACAATAGCTTCCATTGATAATCCCAAAGAGCAATACCTATTTGGATTAGTGTTAAAAACTACTCTCCTAAAGTGATTTACGTTTACAAAGTATGCATGTAAGATAGATTTTATTTCGACTTGTATAAATATACTTTTCAAACACTAATATAAACATGTCCACATTGATTGATGTATAAAACTGAGAGTTCTTTTTGGCGAGAAAGAAATCATGAACCCAAGGCAACTTTGGGAGAAGATTCCATCGGTGTCCTAACTGTTAATGACAGGCATATGTTTAAGGTTTTTATAAGCAATGTGCTATGGAAGCGCATAGGGAATTATTTGGAATCTCTCCCTAAAAACTCAACAATATGAGAAATACTTACATACTTTCGGAGTGCCACGTCATCCATGCTCTGTCCAATGAAACTATTCCAAATGTCATCTATTGTGGATCTCATATCCCATAAATTTCTCCTAATTATTTCTCTTTTTCCATAATAAATATCTATTATAGTGGGTTAGGGAAAAAGAGAAATAATTAAGAGAAATTTATGAGATATGGAATCCACAATAAATAACATTTGGAACATTTTCATTGGGTGGAATATGGATGATGTGACACTCCAGGATTATGTAAGTATTTCTTCAACAATATCGCATAAAACTCCATAAAGCATTTTATGTAGAAGACCTACAATCTAAATCGTCATGAAGTATTTAATTTTGAACACAGAAGAATAAGTAATGCTTACTAACAAAAGAAATTGAATAGTTATCTTTTATTCAACTTGACTCTCAAAATAACATACATGTAGGAAGGGGTATTTATAACCCAATAAAGCTAACTTTAATTAGAATTCGTCAAAAAAACAAGTCATGATCCCTATCACAATGTAATGTGAGTTGTGATTCTTGCAACATTGTTTCGATGGGATGTAGGTATTTCTTTTGTTTTATTTGTGGAAAAAAAAGTTTATATAAGTTAGGTTTCTGAAACTTTAAATAAGTTAGGTTTCCGAAACTCACTAAAGTTAAAGTATACCTTTGAATTTATAAAATGCTTACAGAGATACTTACATATTATCCACTAACAAGATTTTCACATTGACAATGAAATTTAAACTTATAATCTTGTGAATTATAAACTAACTCCTTAGACCATGCAAATAGACCAACCTTTTGTTATTAGCGTGACTATGTCTTTTTTTTTTATCTTGCCTTTTTTGTTGGCATAAGGGATTTAGAGGGGAGAGGGGGAATTTTTACGATTTGAATTTAAAAAAAAATTGAATAAATGTAATTATAAATTTTAACAAAAATAAGATTTGGGATAAAAAAAGTTAAAAAAAATAATTTAAATTTTTTTTGTAAGTGTGAGGCCTTAGCCCATCAAACTTTATTAGCTATCCACGCAAAAGCGTGGTAAAGAAACACCTATCATGTCTCTGTACAAAAAATCCACCACTTCATGTGGAGGTGTGTCAAGGATGTGACTCTCATAATCACTCTCTAGGCTGGAGTTCGCTAACCAGTCATCTATAAAGTTTCCTTCTCTGTATGTGTGTACAAACTGCATCTGCATGTGTCTATTACAATCTCTAATCCATGTATTTAGTATTCTACAATTAGATACTCCAGTTCTCCACGTTTCCTGAAGCTTCTATATCATTGCTAAGGAGTCTCCTTCTACAATGAGTTTAGTTATACTTAGACATTGAGCCATCTTAAGGTTGTGGACAACTCCCAAAGCTCTGTTGTAATTGCACTGCAAGAACCAAGTTTCCTCATGTATCTTGGGATCCAGTTGCCATCTTCGCATCCTGCCATCCACGGGTTTCGCCTAGCTGAGCCATCGAAATTTAGTTTAGTCTAGCCCCCAGGCAGAAACCTCCATTTAATCACTCTCACGATCTTGCTTAGCCCACACCCATCAAATCTCCTGGCAAGTTTTGTGCATTCCCATATATCTTTTTTTAATATTAAATCCAGTATGTCTGGCGATAAGAACCATTTTTCAAATAACATACAATTCCTCCATCGCCACACATGCTGGCGACTGACACTAAACAGTGTTTTCCATCCTCTCTCTTTTCCAAGATTAAGGCAAAACCAGTCTTGCTTTTGTGTAGTGAAAAAAAACATATGATAGGTTAGCCATACCCAATGTGTGCCATACCAATCTAGCTCTTGGGCAGTCCCTCATTACATGCCTCAAGTCCTCTTCCATTGTACCACATATATGACATGTAGGGTCACCCCCCATGACTTCGTTACGCCTTGAGGTTGTTAGCAATCTGTCATGTACTACTATCCACATGAAAGTTTGGATTCGTTTGGTAACTCCCATACTCCAGATCTACTTCCATATACTATCCCTACTACACACTTTTTTCCTACACTTCTCATACATGTATGCTATTGAGGAAGAGCCATCTTTGCCTCCCCTCCATATTAGTTTATCTTCTCCATCCTCACTGTAGAGAGCCAGTATCGCCTTTATCTTCTCTACTACATCAGATGACAACATGCTTTCTAGCTATGTCTAGTTCCAGTCTTCGTCTCCTCCTGTAGCCTCCTATACAGTCAAGTTCAAGTTCTCTATCCTGCCCCTCATCCTATCTGCAAGTTTTCCTACATTTCCTAGCCCATTGGTCGCCCCAAAAGTTGATTCTATCTCCTTTCCTCACTTCCCAATCAATATTTTCTTTGAGGTCAGAACACAGTGCAGCAACATGTTCCCACAACACTGAATCAGAAGGCTTTGCTATATATTTGATACTTAGATTTGATTTTCTACCATATCTTGCCCTAAGGACCTTGGAGCACAGGTTATTGGGTTTTACAATAGTGTTCCACCCAATTTCTCCAAGTGGGGCTTCATTCATCACCTGAGAGCTTCTAACACCCATACCCCCTTCCTCCTTTGAGCTACACATCGCACTCCATTTCACTGCATGCAACTTCCTTTTTTCCTTTGTCGACCCCTACACAAAGAGTTTCTGAATTTTTTCAATCTCATTGTAGACCTCTATAAGGATATGCTTATGTTGCATTTGAAATTGGCTATTTGTGATGTAATAGATTGTACTAGGGTGAGTCTACCGACTAGAGAAAGAGTTTGACTCTTCCACCCACTGAGTTTCCATTAGACTTTGTCTATAAGTGATTGAAATTTTGCTCTTGAGTTTCTGCTATGTGTGATTTGCGCCCCCAAGTATCTTCCAAGTTCCTACTTCCTCTGAAAACCACTCTAACTACATAAAATATTTTGCTTTTATCTGGCCACATTCTTTGATAAGAAGATGGTGGTTTTTTGGGCATTGATTTTTTGACCAGATATTGACTCAAATAGGTCCAGACAATTTAGAGGAACCTCCATTTGTTCCTCATTTGCTTCATAGAATAGCAGTAAATCATCTGTGAATAGTAGGTGAGATATATTCACGCCATTCCTCCCTACCTTGAAGGGCTTCCAACTTTTGTTATTCATAGAATCTACTATAATGTGAGACAACTTTTCTATGGCTAGGACAAATAAGTATAACAGGTCCCCTTGTCAGATACCTCTAGTGGGTTTGAAGCTCTCTCTTCTTCCACCATTCTAGATTAGGCTCATTTCAACAGTACTAATACAGTGCTTGATGATCTTTATGATTCTTTTAGGGATTCCGATTTCATCCAGGACATGTAGTAAAAAGATCCAATTCACCCAGTCATATGCCTTCTCCAAGTCTATCTTGATCACCATATATCCCTTCCTTCCATTCATCCTTCATATTATGTGTGCTATTTCCTTCGCAATAATAATGTTATCTTGTATGTTGCGCTAGGTACAAAATTTGCCTGAAATAGTGATACAAGTTTGTCCATGAAGGGTTTGAGTCTTCTCACTAGAATCTTTGTTAAGACTTTATACATTACATTACATAGGCCTATTGGTCTAAATTGGGTGTCCAACTCAGGATTTTCTGCTTTGGGTATAAGCACTAAGAGAATCATGTTTAATTCAACAATCATCATTGGTTTCTGTCACAACTTTTTAATCAACTCGATCACTTCTTTTCCTACTATTTCCCAATTTCTCTGGTAGAAAAAAGCAAGGAAACTATAATCTCTAGGGGCTTTAAACCCTCCCATGTCAAAGAAAGCACGTCTGATCTCCTCTTCTTTAATTTGCTTTCCTACTCTTTCCATTTCCCTCCTTGTTACTTCCCCCCATTGCTGTCTTGTCACATGTCATATCATATTTGTCACTTCTTCATTAAATAGATTCTCATAAAAGTCTTGGAACATTACACATATTTGTTCTTCATTCACAATCAATTCTTCTCTATCGTTCTTTAAGCTTTTTTTCTATTGTTTCTTCTTCTAATCATTGTTTTATTGTGATAGTACCTTGTATTCCTATCTCCTTGGCTGAGCTATATTCCCCTCGATTTTTGGAACCATAGTATTTCCTCTTGCCTTAGTGTTTGTATGAGTTCCTCCTCTTGCTCATTTTCCAATATGCACAGGAATGGATTAGTGTAGCATTCACTACTTTGTTGAATCCCTTCCAACCTTCTATTCAATCTTCTATTTTGGAATTGTATGTGGCCAAACACGTCTTTACTCTAATCCTTCAGGTGCTTCTTCAACCCATTCAAGTTCTCCTGAGCATCTTGCCCTTTCTGCCAGTGTGTTTGTAGAAAAGGTTTGAAGCCATTATGGCTCATTCATGCTGTTTCAAATGTAAACAATATCATCGAGCAAGCTGTTTTCTCTACACTTGTACAAATAATCAAAGGATGGTGGTCTAAGCTTACCCACACCCCCACCTTTACTACTGAATTTGGACATAGATCTTGCCAAGTCATATTACATAGACTTCTGTCTAGTCTTTTAAAAACTTTGTCATGTCTTTGCCATTTTGGCCCCCTCCGTGTAATGAATGGCCCACACGAGTCCAAATCTATTAATCCTCTATTTTCCATCCAGTCACAAAACCTCTTGCATCTAACCTTATTCACTCTTCCACCCCCTTTTTGCTCCAGGGCATTAACAACTTCATTCCAGTCTCTCGCTGCCAACCATGGTCCAGTTAATGCTTTAGCTATTGTTTCAATTTTCTTTCAAGCTTCTTGCCTTTTGTTCTCATGCAGACTAGCATACACATTAGAAAACACCATGGTTCCATACCTTCGACATGTATTTTGCAGTGTGAAAATTGTGTTTTTCAAACACCTCAATTTTTATTTTTGGTTTGATTTAGAGTATCCATATCCCTCCAGAGTATCCCACAGCTTCTATAGTTTCAGAAAACTTAAATCCCAAGAATCATACTGTTTTGTTAGCCCTTATCCCACTTATACGAGTTTCGAGTAGCACCATTAAATCAGCTTTTTGTGTTTTTACTAAATTTTTTAAGGAGACTGCAAAGCCTTTACTTGCAGCCCCTCTACAATTCTAAGTAATTATCTTCATCAACTTAACAAATGAAACCTTCTCTTCCACCTCCTTTCTTATCCTTCACCATTTCATCCATCTCTTTGTTGTGCTGAATTCTATGTCGAGTTTTCCAGCCACCTTCACTGTCCTAGACTTCCTCATACATGTCATCTCCATAGAAATTCCCTACTCCTTCAATAGAGTCTTCTTGTTATCTGTGGTTTTCTTCTACCACCATATCATCTCGAGTTATTTTGATCGATGATGTATCCGTCCTTCTTTCTTCTGATACTCTAGAATATGGCAAGACCTGGTTTCTCCTTTTACCTATCTTCTCTTCCTTTGTCTTCGGGTTCGATTATTTTCTCCTTTAATAACATTAGTAACATCAGCTAGTTGACCAGAAGGAATATCATTATTACTCTTTGACTTACTGTCCTTATCTTTACGTTTGATGAACCTTCTAGTATCCCCAATTTCAACTCCTTCACCCATCCAGCTCTCAACTCCCCTTTCCTCCTGTGTTTCTTCCTCTCTTAACATAGAAAATCGTGATGGGATAGTTACAGGTGCTACCCCTGGTCTTCCTCTCTTTTGTCTAGTGTTCCTTTGGACTACTTTCCATGGCCACTCATCTTTTCTATGATGTTCATTTACAATACATTCAACATCTTCGACTACTTCCTCCATCACACTCCCTTCTATTTCCTTCCCTTTGCCATAGCTTTGTTGGAGGTTCCCAAACATGCCGTATTTTAGACACAGTGTATTTAGGCTTTCATATTCGATTTGCTTCAATTCTCCATCAATCATATAGTGTGGCACCAGTGGTTTGGTGAGGTTCAGTTTAACACAAACCCTTGCAAATTTGTTTCTTCCTCTACTTGTTGTGTTCACATCCAACTTCAGGACTTTTCCTATTGAAGAAGCTATGTTGTATAGTAGGATTGCACAAAGTCCATACCGAATTGGGTTTAGCCTCAACATGAGGTCTGGTCTAAAATCACACTAGGTTAGACTTTGGCACCCTAGGTTTGGTCAGTCCACAATAAACCCGATGGTAAACCAGACTAGGTCTGGTTCTCTGGGTTTAGGACTGGTCCCCCAAACCACAGGTGATTTTAAAAATAAAGAAAAACCTTAAATGGAGATGACTTTTAGTCGATACAGATAGGAGGAAGAAAATATACCAAAATCTTTTACAACAATATACCTAGAACAAAAAAATAAAGCATATTCAAGAGATTAATAGTCGTTGGTTGATGGAGGGATGATGACAGTGACAAGCAAACTGATACGAAGAAAAGAGATCAACGACTGGAAGGGTGGTAGCAACTGTTAGTGTTTAAATCAAGGATGGGGAGAGAAGATGAAAGGAGTGAGGGAGGTTGTCGGGTAGAATTATAAAGAAGGTTGAACAGATTAAGGGCAGCACTCTAAAAGGGGAAGAATGATGTTGCGCTTGGAGATTTGGAGTTGAGAGAAAATGATATTTGAAGAATTAGGGTAAAAACATATTTAAAATACAAAATTTAGAGATATAATATTAAAAAATGATAATATACATTATATAAATATAGTAAATACCGAACAGACTAGACTAATTGGTCCAGGAGGTTAGTCCGAAGTTTGGTTTGACCTAGACAACCAACTCAATCTGGTCAAGTGTTGGTTTTTTTTAGCTTCAAACCAGACTGGGTTGAGTTGGACCAGACAGGATTACCTGGACTGTCGGGTTTTTTGCACAGCCCTATTGTATAGGATCTTCTTATCAAAAAGCTCAGCGCCAATTCCCGGTAATCTAATCCAAGTTGTGATCCTATCAACTGTTTCTTTTCAGGGATTAAATCCAGGTCTTTAGCGCATCACACTCAAGTAGCTATAAGAGATTACCCAGGGGCCACCAGTCAAGGCCCTTTTGTAATCCTCCCATTCTTGAAAGGTAACTACGAAGAAGTCATTCTCTAGATTCCCTATCCTTATGTCTCCATTACACGCCCAAATCTATCTTAATTTAGTTTCCAGGAAATCATATCCAATTGTTTTCCCCAATAGTTTCACCAGTAGGGATTTGGCAAAATGTTTGCATAATTGTTCTCTCTCTCTCTCTCTCTCTCTTGCATCTAGCATGAATTTAGGACAAAGTGGATCAACTAAGTCAACTGTAATACCTGATTGCGAATCGATGATGTCTTCAAATCCAACACCTTCATCTTGTTTCTCCTTAATCACCTCGCATTCTTCCTCATCAGATTGAAACTAGTTGTCTCTCCATTTCTTTTTTAGTAATGAATCGCTATATGACATCGGCAAATTTCTCATCTCAGAACTTTCAATTGGATCTCTCATCCATTCCTCTAGTTTGGTTGTAGAAATACTCTTCCAAAGAAGCTCATATCGTCCACATGTACCTTTTTCTTACCCTGATCTATTCCTTTTGTATCTTCTGCTGTCGGAGATGAGGCCTTCGGTCGCCCCCCAGGTTTCATTCGCACAATTGCTCTCATGTTTCGCTCTCTCTCTCGTATAGATTTTACACTTTTTTAATTTAAAAAATTTTTAATCCCACTTCTCTATTTTTTTTTTGAATTAAACTCAAAACAGTTTTTCCCTCCGCTCACTTTCCCTAACCTCTCCTCATACCAAACGGCCCCTTGAAGAAATTAATAGACATCGAAGCTCTGTTTTAAGAATACATTGTCAAAATAAGTTGCTCTATTTCACAATGTCGAGGGAGAATGTGTAGGTAGCTATATATGGCTTACTTATAATTTGTAGAAACAATTTGATTAAATTCATGGGAAATGCAATGGTTGGGTTAGCATGGAAGAAAAATTTCACATTGAGTGATTGCCATTATCATGTGACTATGAAGTGGTGTATGTGTTAATTATCAGCTTACACCCCTATTAGTATTAACATTACAAAAACATGTTCAAATAAGTTGAAATAAAACTTCTCCAGTTCTCCCACATACTTACTTTGTAGACGATAAATTATATTGAAAAAATAACTTCTACTATTAATCCAAACAAACACTTAGTATGATTATCTTTAGTAAATGATGGTGCTAATTCTGTCGCTAAAGCACTCAATTGACTAGGTCCCAAATGATTTTGTGCCTGTTTGAATCATAGGAATATGCTACTTTTTCAATGTGATTAACAAGCTAAGAGATAAGTATGTGAAAGAGAAGTTTTATTTCAACTTGCATGAACGTTAACGTACTTGCGAGAACAATTTATAGGTTTTCTTTAGGATTGAATTTAGATTATGAATGATGCAATGAAATGGATCTAAGCTAGAATGCAAAACGTTATTTGTTCCAGTTGTATTTATAAACAACATTGTCCCTTATATGGCTAATCTTTATATAAGCAACAATTTGGCTTTGCCTGAAAATTTAATGCACTTTTTTCCATTTTTACTCTAGATTAATTACATATCTCTCTTTTCTCTTCTCCCACCTATTCTCTCTCACATTCATCATCTTCATAAATAAATGTATAGTTGAAAAAAATTTACATCTCCTACACATTTATTATTCTTAATTAGTTTTAACAACCAATTCATTTTATGTGATTTGGATAATTGTTACTTTTTAAGAATTGTAGCGATTACTATCAAAATACAATGACCTAACTAAACGCACTGTATGAATGACTCTAAACACTGCTTCCTCCACTTCAGAGTGAGAAATATGAGACATAAGTGGAGAGATATATATATATATATATCTGTGTGTCTGTGTGTGTGTGTGTGTTCATCATTAAGCACATGCAGATACTTCTCACTCTAAGTGAACTAAAAAGCAAAAGCTGCTTCCTTTTACTTCAGAGTGAAAAAAAAAAAAAATATTTCTCTCTCTCATCATCTCTATTATCCTCATGGAACTTCAATAACATATTGTTTCACTAGACTTCAAAATATGTAGCTCACCAAAACACGGTTTTAAACTTACTCACGGTCAACATAGCTGCACTAAAACGGAATACTGTGGAGGGAAAATTGCGCCTAAAAAAGTTTAAAGATTATAATTACAACTCAACGAACTTTTTAGGAGAAAATTGCACTTTAACCCTAAAATAATAACCATATATAGAAGGAGATAGAAAGGAAATGCCGAAGCAAGATACAAAATGAAAATACGATGCAGAGGATAGAAACTCAGAAAGCAATCGTCCAACATATTTATTTGTTTATTTGTAATGTTGATATATGAATGGGAGACTTACAATTAGGTTCCAACTAAAAAAAATAATATCTGATAAATTTTAAAGATTTGTCAACGAGCCACTTCGACTTGTTATTGACAAGTTTTTGAGTGTTATTGATAAGCCCTTCGAATTTATCAAATATTATTTTCCTTACTTCAAACTTAATCGTGAGTCTCCATATATATATATATATATAATAACACAGCTGGTTGGCCAAAACAATGAGAGTTAGAACTAATGGAATTAGCTAACTTCTTAAATCATACTAAACCAAAGTTTGAATTTCTATTAAGAGATGTACCAGCAATGAGTGTCTAATTAATATTATGTCGAACAAAATTATTTCCGGTTCTGGCTCTAGAGACTCATGCTTGGCCCACAAGAAAAGAAGAAATATATGTGTGTGTGTGGTCATAGTTATCAAATCATACTCATCATTTTGCTGATTTGAATAAGTCTATGGTTTGTTTCTTGTCCTCATTCGATATATTAATTTATTGAGTGACTTGATGAGAGTTGTTAGGATAGGGCAATATGAATGCCAGCTGGGCTGCAAGTTGTGTATAATAAGTCACTGTTTCATCATCATCATCATCATTATTAGAGGCTGCTTCGATGATGCAAAATCCTACCTTACCATTACTTCACTCTTCTAATGCACACAGATTTTAGAAAACATCTATTTTGACTATGTTACGACAGCTGTGATGTAAAGTTCCAAACAATCTTTTTATAAATTCTTCTTTCATTAGGTAAAAAAGAGTTAGTCTAAGATAATTATACATTTGCTTAAAAAACCCTTAGTGCTAATATTTTTATACCATGATTGGAAGATAATGTTAAGCAATGTTAATCACAAGATATCTATATTTCATAAGTTAGAAGTATTTTTTGTAATGCTGAAATGTAAATAAGGCAGATAATGTTAACCAATGATAATAAGAATATAAATAGTATTTTATATTTCATTTGTTATTCAAGATCTTCGTATAAGTTATAATGTAAAATGTGGCATACTGCTAGAAAACAAAACAGAAATATTTTGAGTATCAAATTCAATTAGAAAAGGACCCAACTTCTCAACTTTAAACTTTAGATTATGTATTTTCAAAAATTAATAATAAATTAACTTGAAATTTTTGTTTTTATGTAAATAAATTATTTTTAATTTTGTCACTTCTTTTCAAAATATCTTAATAAACCTACTTCAAGAAAATAAAAAATTCTCCATTTTTTATCACACTAAAACAATTTTCTAGCTAGTGTTTTATTATAAATAAATAAGAGAAACCAACCCAAGGAAAATCAAAGAAAGAGAGGACTATATCATCTAGACATCCAACAAAGATTATTTAATGTGTAAAGATGCAATTCATATATATACACAATGGTGCAGTTTTGAATCTTATTATTGAAATAAGTTATCTGTTAGCAGGTTATATGTAATTACTTCTATACATGCTATTTGAGTTGGGAGCTGGAAATATACATTAACTGTAAGAAACATTTAATTTCCTAATTAACTCAAGTCACTTTAGAAATTAACGAGTTTTTTACCATCAAATCTTAAATGAAGAATTATAAATTGGTTAGGAAATTAAATATTGTTTGGTCTCATTTAAATGGAGTTATGAACTGTAAGTAATTATTTTGCTTTTTTATGGCTTTTCTAGAACTCTCCCAATTCTCTAAGTATCATAAAATTTATGAAATCGTTTACACCAAATAATAAAAAAAGCCATATGCACATAAAAATAAAAATAAAAAGTAGAAAAATGAAAGGAAAAATATTCTCTCACACACACACACACGCGTACGCATGTATCTAATCTTTGAAAATTCAGTCTAATAATTAAAAAGTATCATATAGCCAGCTACACAATAATTAATTTCTAGTTACTAGCTAGTCCATGAAATAGTCATCAATCATATTACTGACAGTATTATACATTTGAAGAACTAGTTTCCATTTTCAAGCATTATTTTCAAGACACCAAAGAGGTTTTGCAAATGTATGTATATATACTGTCCATTAAATGGGAAGAAAACTAAAAGTAGAAACTATAACATATTTTGAAAATTTTGCTAGTTATTACCATCACTAAATTAAATTAGCAAATATATTGAATTTTTTTTTCTTTTTTGCTTTACGTGCCGAACTTTCTCTCCCCCGTACAAGACGATATTGTAAATTGACTCGTGCCTAAGATGTAGGTGACAAATACACCAACCATGATGATGTTTTCTCAGATTAAATGTTATTCTTTCAAGTACTAAAAATTATGAACTCACGTCATAACTTGAAGCCTCATAGTTCCATCCATTTTGCACTAAAAGCTCTCTTTTAGCATATAATTTGGGAATTTCATCACGTAATCGACAAAGTCATTGTCCCTCTTGGTGGTTGATATTCTTTCATGAGTTGTCTTAATCATATAAAAAAGAAATTCTCACCCATAGTTTGACTCTATGGATTATTAGCTTCCAAATAATAAAAATATATTCATCTAGTTTTATTCTTTTAATAAAAAAGAGAATGATATTCTTTCAAGGGGAATTATTATGAGGTTCTAAGAAAGAGATTTAGAGGGTGTTTG